>PVLD010015894.1:0-46925 GCA_004027595.1 Dinomys branickii
TTTTTTTTTTTTTTTTTTTCCGGGACCAGGGATCGAACTCAGGGCCCTAGTGCTTAGCGGCAAGCACTTAGCCCACTGAGCTGTACCTCCAGCCCTCCACATTGTGATTTTTTAAAATTAAAAGCAGGAATAAAATTTAGTCACAAAAAGAAGGAGGAAGAGAAAAAAGGAAGACTAGCAGCAGCGGAGGGAGAGGGGAGGGGAGGGGAGAGAATGAGACGGAGGGGGAGGGGAGGGGAGGGAGGGGGAGGGGCGGGAGAAAAACCGGGTCGCCTCCACCAGGCCATTTTCCCACGTTCCGAGGCTCCCGCTTACCTTTGGGCCGACGGCTTTGCTTGTGAGGCGTCCCTGAGTAGAGACGGGCATGTCCCTCCCCGCACCCCCTGCCGCTCCCCGCCAGCCCCTATCCTCAGAGCGGACCGTCCCGCAGACCCCTGGGGGACGGCAGCAAGGAGGAGGCGCGGCCCCTGACCACAGCGTCTGGTCTGCAGGGGAAGACAGAACGCGTCACTGCCCCTGATTCATCGCAGGGACCCGCGCGGGGCGGCCGAGGCGATGCCTGGATTCCTGCGGCGCAGAGCGGGAGGAGCGCCAGAAGGCGGGCTGTTGCGCTATGGGGACCTGGGGTGCTGTAGGCAGCAGATGTAGCAGGGAGAGGCTGCTGAAGCCCATGCGCCCCGACAAGGCGCCTGCTCCCTGCGGAGAGACCGCCGGGCCCCCTCAGCCAGCCGGGCCCCAGCTAGGCCTGGGCTTGGCAGCATGTGCCGGGTGGGCGGGGGTTGGCCAGCTCCTCCTGGCCCATGGGTGACCCCAAGTCGTTCCGGTGGAAAAGACTGAGGCGAGGCAAGCAGGTCCCCGTCTGGGTCTGGCCGCAGTGACTCAGGGAGCCGGGCTGTCTGATCCCGCGAGCCAAATTCCCGAATCTCCGGGGAATCTCTTAAAGGCTCCAAGTGTCCAGCCTCAAAGCCACCGACAGGTACAGATCTGCCCTTTCGCTGACCTCCTCCTGATCCTGCCTTCTTGGTGCCCTCTGACCTCTGACCCCAGGGGCCAAGGGACCTGCTTGCTGGCTGGTTCTCTCTGGTGAGGCTGGTTGGGTCCCCGCCCCTACCCAGCGAAGCAGGGTCCACCTGGATAAAGACCGCGGGCAGGGCCTGTGCAGAGGGTGAGGGCAGGGAGGCCAGAAGTCAGGACAGCACAGCTTGTGCCTGCTGAACCCTGCCTACCTGGGACCCCCTTCCTCAGAGGGGCTTCCAGTAGAGGTGGGGTGGAGAGACCGGGGAACTTACAGGGGCCCCCAGAAACCCCTTATCAATGCTAAAGAGAGTGTGAGTTAGAAGGAGGTACACCCGTGTCCACCGCCTCCAGGACATCGCTGAGTCCCCAACTCCTGCTCTCAGTAGACCCAACCCAGCAGGTATCTTCAAGAGGATCCAATAAAATAATTAAAAATCATAAATAGCCCAGCGTGGTGGCGCGTGCCTGTCATCCCAGCACTCGGGAGGCTGAGGCAGGAGGATCACCCTGAGTTCAAGCCCAGCCTGAACTACATAGCAAGACCCCACCTCAAAAACAAAAGCCAGAAGGGCCCCTGAGGTGGCATGTAAGTGTCCTCTCCTGCCCATCTCCAGCATCCCATCCGGGATGAGCCCAGAGTTGTAAGGCCTGAGCTGCCCTGGAGGCCTGGAGCCTGGCTGAGCCCCAGCCCCAGGCGGGAGGGAAGCGGGTGGCGAGGGGGTGGGCTGTCTCTTCCGCCCGGTAGATTAGTAACTCTGAGACAGGAGAGAGCCTGTCACCAGGCCCATAAATAAAGCAGCGAGTCTCTCCCTCCATCTGTGTTTATCTGTCTGGCCTTGAGTTTCCGGGAGAGATGTCTCAGCAGCCCCGGCATCAAACGCCAGGCGCTGGCTGGCAGGGAGGAGGGCCGGCTCCCTCCTTCCCTCCCCCGGGCTGTACATCTCCGTTTCCCTGTCCTCCAGTCATTCCTCTTCAGCCGGGACCCTGACTCCCAGTGGGCCAGGGCGCTGCCTCCTCCTGCGGTCCCTCAAGGGTCCCTAGGGCCAGCAGGGATGGTGGGTCGGGACCAGGTGTTAAGACCCTCACCCCTCACCCTGCCTTCTACCCTGCGGCCCTGAAACTCCAGGCTGTCCTTAGGCCCCAGGGTGTCCTGTCAGGCTTTTCAAAGTGGGTCACTACCGGGCCAGGGCAGGAAGATGCTTAAGTGTAGGCCCCGGTCCCATAGATTACTAAATCAAGAGGGGCTCGGGACCCGGGCATGTAATCCTACCACTGGGGAGGCTGAGGCAGGAAGATTGCTATGAGTTCAAAGCCAGCCTGAGCTACAGAGTGAGACCTTGTCTCAAAAAATGCTTGAGAACAACCAGTTGTGCCACAGCAGCACCCAGCCCTATGCACAAGACAGAGCTAAGTGTTCAGTGACTGTCTCTTAATTGAATGCATTTCTAGATAGTGTCTCCTCCTCGTTTCACCCCAAATCTTCCTCTGCACCCTCTCACAACCCCAAATCTATTAAGGGGTTCCACATGCTTGGTTTCTGCCAGCATGGTAACCCCGGGATATGCCAACCAGACCCTCTGTATCACAAGGCTCTGAACAGAATGAGATACTCTCAGAACCTGGGGCCGGGGAAACCAGCAGGTTCGTGGGGAGCTGTCAGTGGGACAGGTCACCCTCAGCTGCCTGGGCACAGGCGGGGTGCTCATGTAGCACAACTGGCTATTTTGTTTGAGACAAAGTCTTGCTATGTAGCCCCACCTTGAACCTGCAGCAATCCTCCTGCCTCAGCTTGACTGGTGGTGGAGATACCACCTTCCCCCAGGGCTCCTGGGCTGATCACAAGGACTGCAAGGAGCTAGGGAAGGGCCAAATCACAGAGGGAAACATTAACTGTGTGGAACAAAAGCTGGGGCAGGATGAGGTCCTGGGCAAGCAGTGAGTACAGCTGCTGCGCTCAGGTCCGATGCTTCCGTAACCTCCCGCAGGACTGGCTGTCCCAGCCAGGAAGGTGCGGGTGAGCTGCTCTCCCCTCTAGGCCTCAGTTTCCCTGAACTTCGGATGATGTCTCCAGAGGAAAAAGACCCCTCTGCCGAGGCCTCTTCTTGCACCTGGGCGTCCGGTGTTGCTGGCGTTTTGTTTGCCCTGCATTTGCATTAATTTGCTTGGGCTGCGCCTGGCAAATAGAACAGACAGAACACAAGGTGCTTGGGCTGGAGAGGGCATCTCCTGAGGCAAAACCAGAGAGGAAGGAGGGGAGCCCAGAGATACCCGGGGCTCTGGGGTAGAAGGGGCAGTGGGGGCCTGAGGGGCCTGGAAGGGCGGGGAGCACAGCACCCAGGTATTCTGGGGGTTGCACAGGAGGAGGAACAGGTTCTCAGGTCCCATGGGGCAGCAGGGAGCCTGGGAGCCAACCCCAGGAATGCGCTGATGGCAGATGGGAAATACTTGCCCCGAGGCCCGGGCAGGCGGCCGGGAGAGCAGGAGGAGGTAGATGCCAGGCCAGTTTCCCAAGGAAAGAAAAGGCAGGGTGCCTCCTGGGCAGGGGTGCATGGGGACCAGGGAGAGCTGGCTCTCCACGTCTGCCTCCCCTGGGGAATGGCCTTGGGGAAGCTAGGCTTGAGGCAGGTAGAAGAAGGCAGAAGAATCCTGAACCCTACGGAGAAGCCCTCACCGGATTTGGAGACGCAGCGCCACCCTGGTGGGGATGCTCTGCCCCCAGTCTCTCTTTTTTTTTTTTAGTCAAGGTCTTATTAGGTAGCCCTGGGTTGGCCTCAAATTAATGGTAATTCTCCTGCCTCAGCCTCCCTAGTGCTGGAATTACAGATGTGCATCACCATGCCTGGCTGAGCTGTGTTCTAGAAGAGACAGCCCCTGCCTTGGGAGGGCTCTAGCTTAGTGGAGGATGCAACACATGCTTTTAGAATTACTTAGGAGGCTGGCACAGGGCTGCACACCCGTCATCCCAGCACTCTGGGAGGCTGAGGCAGGAGGATGGAAAGCTCAAACCCAACCTGGGTAATTTAGTAATTTAGCGAGACCCCGTCTCAAAATTAAAAAGTTAAAAAAAAAAAAAGGCTGGGGATGCAGCCCTAGGTTATCCAAGTGAGTCTTAAAATCAGACTGCAGTGTGAAAGCTCAGGGTGAAGCTCTGGGTCCAGCCCTACCCAGTACTCCATGTAAGCAAATAAAAGGAGCTGTTTCAGCAAGATACCTGCAAGGGCAAACGCGGAGGGTGGATGGTGGCGGAGGCCCAGACGTGAGGATGCGCAGGGCTTCCTGGAGTGGACTTCGACCGAGATTCTGGAGATGAGGAAAGACAGGCATCGGGAGTTCATCCTCTGTCCCCCAGATCAGGGACGGCCCCCCTGGGAGCTTCTGAGGGTGAAGCAGGGACAGTCAGCTCCCAGGTCTCCCAGCTGCAAGGTCAAGTGGCCCCGACACAGGGAGAGGAGCCGTACTGGAAAAGCCTTCTTTGTTTTTCTAGAAGTGGTCAACTGACATTCAGAGAAACTGAGGATTTGAGAAAGTGAGCTGCTGTAGATCACCCAGTAGGCTAAAGGCAAAGCTGACACAGAAGTTAGACCTTTTTTGTCTTTTTGAGACAGGGTCTTGCTAAGCAGTCCAGGCTGGCCTTGAGCTCACTTTGTAGCCCAGGCTGGCCTCCAACTCACAGCAATCCTCCTGCCTCAGCCTCTCGAGCGATGGGATGACGGGCATGCGCCACCACACCCAGCTGGAAGTAAGACTTTAGGTCAGAGGTAGGTGGTGGTGCACACCTGTCATCCCATCCCGGCTCTTGGGAGGCTGAGGCAGGAGGATCGCTATGACTTTGAAGCCAGCCTGGGCCACATAGTGAGACCCTGTCTCAAAAAATAAAAAAACAACAAGAAAGAAATCCGACTTCAAGACTCACTTTGATGACCTAGCACTGCCGTGGGAGCTCAGGAGCCTGCCCTCCTCCAGGTGGGCTGTTAGTTCGAGGCAGCGGGAAAGTACCTTCCTATCTCAAGGCCTCTCTTTTCCCATCTGTGTGCTGGGCCCTTTCATCTGCAGAGGGGAAAGTCCTTTGCAGGTAGGTCCCAGACGAGGCAAGGCGTCGGCGGACTTGCTCCGGGCTGTCCTGTAGGGCTGGGTGAGGGACAGGCAGGGAAGCCAGAGAGGCTGGGGCCTGCCACTGCTCTGACCCAGACGCGAGTCTTCCAAACGGGCTCCATCTCGGAATTGAGGGGAGGGGGAGGGCTTATTTGCATCTGATTTGCATATCAATTATGTGAATCCCAGCCCCGGGCCGAGCGCTCCGGAATCTCCCTGGCTCTGCTGCCTCCTCTGTGGTTTCCCCCCACCCGCCCCAGAGCCTCCCGCGTGCCAGTTGTGTGGCCACAGCTAGAGAGGGGTTTCAGAGTTGGCCAGTGGCTTCCCCAGGACTCGCGGGGCGCCTTGCGCCCTCCCAGCCTTTGGGGGAGGCTGCGGGATGGCTGGGGTCCTGGGGCCCCCTGGGGGGCGCCCACCCGGGCCCCTTGGGCCCCGCCCCCGGCCCAGGTCCCCGCGCCCCGCCCGCCGCGCCCCCCGCAAGGCCGGGCGCTGGCTGCAGTGGGCCGGCGAAGGGCTGTCCCCTCCCACTGGAGCCAAATAATTGCCTCCTGCTTTGTTGTGTGGTGTCTGGGGCCCGGGGCCTCTCATTTGTGGGGACGTGCTGCGGCGAGAGCCTCCCTGCGTAATTACCCTCCTCCCCGCCGCCGCCGCCACTGCGCCTCCTGCGACCGCAGCGCCTTACTCACCGCCGCCGGCCCGCGCTCCCGTCCCGCAAGCCGCCCTCGGCCGCCCTCAGCCCCGCGAGCCGGCCTGGCCCGGGCACAGCGGCCGGACAGGGTCCTCGTGCTCCCCGCTGCTCCTCCGCCCCGGCCGGCCGGGAGAGGTCGGGCCCTGGGCACGCGCCGCGCATTGCGCAACGCCTGGACACAGCCGCACCTGTACCGACTCGTCCTCACTCAGGGCTGGAGCTACCTGCGACCCTGATACCCGCGAGCAAACAGCCCGCTCTGGCTGCGCTCCCTGCCCGGTTCCTAGTTCTCAACCACCTGTTTACCTATCTGCTGTAAAGGAAAGGAAGGAAGGAGACAGGGCGCTCAGAGGACGGAGAGAGGCGCCTCAGGGACAGAGAAGGACGCGGAGGGGGCAGAGTGGACGCAGGCTACCTAGAGAGCCCGTGGTGCGCACACAGAGAGACGAGGGCACAGAGCAGTGAGGCATTTTCACTTCCCTCAAATAAAGGCAGAAGAAACTGAAAAGACAGAATCCTAGTCAGAGAGCAGAGCGCTTGCGTTGTGTCACCCTTTGGGGTCTGTGGAGAAAGGGCCTCTAGAGTTGAATGAAGGCTGGGCTCAGAGAGGGGAGGGGACAGAAAGCCCCCTTGAAGCCCGGAGTCTTCGTTGTTGTTTTTGAGACAGGGTCTCACTAGGTAGCCCAGGCTGACCTCAAACTCAGGGATCCTTCTGCCTCAGCCTCCTAAGTGCTAGGATTACAAGCATTCACCATCATACCCGGCCTGAAGCCTGAAGTCTTAACCTGTGAGGCGACAGCCACAAGTCACAATGGTTTCCATATAGTAGGCTCTCAATAAGGGTCATCCATGGGGCAGACGATACCCCTCTTCTGGGATCAGAAGTGAAAATTTATTTATTGTTTTTCTTGTTGTTGCTGTTTTGAGTCAAGGTGTCCCTCTGCAGTTTAGGCTAGCTTTGAATTCACTAGGTAGCCCAGGCTGGCCTCGAACTTGAAGTGATCCTCCTGCCTCAGCCTCCTGAGTGCTGAGATTACAGCACCACCATGCTATGCAGAAGTGAAAACTGAGATGGTAGAAATAAAGGTGAAAAAAAAAAAAGAAAGAAAGGTGCAGGAGGGACTTGCCAAACATCAGAACCATTCACTCATCCAGTGAGTATTTACAGAGCATCTACTGTGTGCCAGGCGCACTTCCAGTGCCAGGAGCTCAGTTACTACACAAACCACAGCTCCCAGAAACACTTGGGAGCATTACAGACTTTGCCTGCTGGAAGAAAAATCAGACAAGAGCATATGCTGGGCTGGAGGTACAGCTCAGTGGGCTAAGTGCTTGCCGCTGAGCACTAGGGCCCTGAGTTCGATCCCCGGTCCCGGGGAAAAAAAAAAAAAAAAAAAAAGAGCATATGCTTCTTCCTGTCCTGTTTTAGGGGCACTACCTGGGCAGGAGTAAGTGGGGATGGGCTGGAATTTGCCAGAAAACTAAGGGAAGTGAGCTCTGCGCTCCAGGTTAAGGAGACCAGAGGCTGCCTGAGCCACGGTGCTGGCGAGGCTGGGGGCTTGGGGCCGGCTAGGGAAGGCACACATTTAAGACACGCAATCCTCTACTCCTCCACTGTGTCCAGACATGGATGGTGGATGGTGGGCTTCTTTGCAAGGGACATCCAGCCAGCTTAGGAGCCCTGGAGCGACCTCACCTGTCTCTCGGGCCTCTGGCAGTTCAGTTTGGAGAGCACTTGGGCTTTGTCCTCACCGCCTCCAGGAGTCCTCAGCGCCCACCCCAGTGTCAGGAAGTCCTGTTCAAGGCCATCTCACAGCTGCACAGCAGGACAATGTCCCTGTCCTTCTTGGGGCGGGAAGGACAAAGCAGGCTGTGATTAAGTGAGGTAGAGATCAGTGGTTCCTTCCCGAACACCCCCCCACCTTCCCCATCTACTTCTTCCAGACCCTGGAGCTGGGGTGGAGGGCGAAAGGGGAGGGGCCCTACCCCAGGGGACCCCACTAAAATGGATTTCAGATTTCTTTCTCTCTCTTCTTTCTTTCTTTCTTTTTTCTTTTTTTTTTTTGAGACAGGGTCTCGCTGTGCAATCCAGACTGGGCTTGAACTCACTTTGTTGCCTAGGCTGGCCTAGCACTCGAAGTGATCCTCCTGCCTCAGCCTCCCAAGTGCTGGGATGCCAGGTGTGCACCACACGTCTGGCTGGAGTTCAGATTTCTTCAGAGAAGGGAGTAGATTGGGCAGAGGAGAGCAGGGATCCCAGGGTATCAAAGCAGTCTTGGGCCTTCAGGGAAGCAGGACAGATTGGTATGCCTGGGTGAGTACTGGGGTAAGGATAGGCAAGGGGAAGCAGGGCCTCCTACCTGCGTTGACTGCATAGCTCTATATGTGCCTTTCCTATGCCCCCCGCAACACACACAGTTAAGAAATTCCCAGCCAGGCGTGGTGGTGCACAGCTGTAACCCTAGCTCAGGTTTGAGGCCAGCCGGGTCTGCACGGTGAGTCCCTATCTCAACAAACAAACATACAATAAAAAAAGAAATTCTCAGACTGAGAATGCAGTTCAGTGTGTAAAGCCGTGGGCTTGATATCCAGTACCACAAAAATAAGTACCTGAATTAATAAATAGATAAAACCGCCAATCCTTTCACCTTAGCAGGATTTCACTCTGAATGAACTCTGTGATCATGCAGCTGAGGAAAGAGGCAGTTAAGAATCCCTGGAAGAACTAGCACAAAGTCTTGCTGGGATGTGTAAGAATATTTTGATGTAAATGTTTATTATTATCGTCAAATTTTTTTGGTTTTCTTGAGGCAATCCTTCTGCCTCAGCCTCCCAAGTACTGAGATTATAGGCTTGTGCCACCACACTTAGCAATTATTATTAATTTTTTTATATGGGAAATTGAACTCAGGGCCTTCCACTTGCCAGGCAGGCACCATGCCAAAGAGCTACATCCTAGGCTCTGTTATTAATTACTGACACAAGGTCTCAATAGGTAGCTCAGGTTGGCCTAGAATTCACTATGTGGCCCAGGCTGGCCTCAAACTCAAGGAGATCCTCCTGCCTTAGCTGGGGTTTTAGGGATGGGCCACCATGCAAGGTTTTCATGAAAATGTTTATTGATCTATGACATGGGTATAACAAGTGTCATAAGTACATGACACCAGTAAACTGTACGTATAAAACTGAGGGCCTGGGAGGCTTCCCATGTTCGAGGTCCTGGGTTCACTGCCCAGGTACCAAAACAAAGGTACCAAAACAGGACCTAGATGAATTTTCACAAAATGAACTCAGGCAGCCACCACTCACCTCAAGGAATGGACGCTGGCCACCCCCAGAGTAGCTGTGGTCCCCTCAGGTTCCTAATCCGTATGAAGACAGTGCATCTCTGTTCTGACTTCAGAGAAGACAGATTAGGTTTGGAGGGGGTAGCGCGCCCACTTTTACCTCTATAATAAATGGACTTTAACGCGGTGCCTGTGCCTTCTACACTCTGCCTATTTATTTATTTTTTAATTTACTTATTTTGTCTTTTTGAGACAGTGTCTCGCCGCGCAGTTCAGGTTGGGCCTCGAGCTCACTTTGTAGCCCAGGCTGGCCTTGAAGTCTCAACGATCCTCCTGCCTCAGCCTCCCGAATGAATGCTGGCATTACAGGCCTGTGCCACCACGCCTGGCCACTCTGCCTACTTAATAGGTTCCCCTTTTGCTTGAGTTTGAGCCCACCTGTGAGGAATGGGATTCCCAGGACTTAGGAGGCTGAGGTAGGAGGATCGCTGCAAGTTTAAGGCCAGCCTGAACTTCATAGTGAGACCCTGTCTCAAACCAAAAATAAATAAATAACAATAAAAAGAGGGGGGGCTGGGGATATAGCTCAGTGGAATAAGCGCTTGCCTAGCAAGCGCAGGGTCCTGAGTTCGATCCCCAGTACCGCCAAAAAAAAAAAAAAAAAAAAAACAATGAAAAGAGGGGTGGAAGCATCAGGAGTTCCCAGGGCCTCACACTCGATACCCTGAGAGGCTTCTCCCAGAGCGTGGCGTCAGCTCCCCCGCTGTGCTCCTGCTGCTCCAGACTCCCACATCCCAAACAGGACAAACACTGTGGGACCTTGTGCTCCCGGGGCTCCTATCCAAGCCAGGATCTGGGAACTGCTGGTCCCAGACCACACCCCTCCGAGGGACTCCAGAGGAAGTCCCCGACTTGGGCGGGGTTAATTAGATGGCGCTTTGAGATCTCAGGATGAAAGGACTGCCCCAGGCCATTGTCCTTGGCCTCCTGTCCAGCTTTGCGGGGGAGGGGAGGGAGTACCCTGTCCCTTCAGGCCCTGGGCATGGGGAATCAGCCTACGGGGCGTGGCACGGCCAGGCTCTGGAGAACTCTCCGTTCCCTGCCCAGGGAGGTGGGGAGCTGAAGGCTGAGGAGCTGAGACGGGGGTGTCAGGGGCTCAGGCTTCTGGGGTCTGTCTCCCCGCCTGCCTCCCTCCTGGGCAGCGCCCAGACAGCCTGGCTCTGGTGCCGTGTGTGGTTTTAGGATAAGCTGCCGATGCCACCCAGAGCGCCCTGCTGACAGACAAGGATCTCGCCCGCTTTCAAAGACGCCCTTTCATCTGCCAGGGCTAATTACACCTGCTGAGCGGAGGAGAGGGCACCGGAGCCAGCCCTTCCCTCTCCCTGGCCCGCTCCGAGCCCCCTGCCTCAGGAACCTCCTGTCCTCCCTCCCCACTCCAAAGCCTAGCAGAAGCCTCAGCACCTGCCAATTATGGCTCCTGCAGTGACAAGTGGCCCTGTCTTGGTGGGCTGGATGGTGGGTCTGTGTGTGTGTGTCCACCCGTGGGCGCCAGGGCTGGGCCTGGTGGGCACTCAGATGGCACTGGGATGGATCAGCCAGCAGGCAAATGCCCAAGGGCACAGCTGTGATGGTGACAGTGACCTAGGCCGGCCGGCGTGGACAGACGCAGGAAACCTTGGTGGGCTGCCGAGGTTCCCACCATCTTGCCAGAAGCTCCTGGAGGCGCTGTGTTGACCCGGGTCTGTCCATCAGTATCAGCCTGTGCCAGCCCCTGAGGGGTGAAGACAGCGATGGGACACCTGGGCAGTGCGCAAGCGTCTCTGGGAGCGGAGAGGACCTGTGTCCCCAGAGCGCCTATGGTCCAGTGCCACAGTGAGGCCATGGCGATGCGTGTCCCAGTGGCCTCTGTGGGTATGCGAGAAGCCCAGGGTGTCTGTAGTGTCTGTCAGGGCAGGAGTCTGCATGGGGTTGGTGAGGGCGATGATCCCTAAGAGTGTGTGGTGAGGAAAGGTGTGTGTGCCTGTGTGTGCTCACGCTTGTCCGTGTAGGTGTGTGCGTGATGGTAGATGCGTGTCATGACGTGTGATACTGTTAGACAAGGAGCCACATGTGTCATCTATATCTAAGCATGTGAGAGATCAGGCTATGTCTGAGGACCTGTCCAGGGGTCCCACTGGCGTGGACATTTTCCGAAGTGCAAGCGGGGTGTGGTGGCACAGGCCTGTAATCCCAGCACTGAGGAGGCTGAGGCAGAAGGATCATCATGAGTTCAAGGCCAGTCTGGGCTACATAGCCAGACCCTATCTCATAAGAACAAGTAACTTTTGTTTCTTTGGTACCTAGAATCCAACTCAGGACCTTGTGCTTGCCAGCAGGCGCTTGTGCCACTGAGCTATATTCCTGGCTTCATAAAAACAAAAAGAAAAGAAGTCCCAAACAGAGGGGGGACTTGCCAGTCCCCTCGCCCCACAGCGACTGTCCCCAGACAGGCGAAAGGGGAGCAGCTGTCACCCCAACACGGATGTCCTCCGCTGCCCTCCTGGCCTGAGGGAATGGGCAGACGTCGGTGGCAGTGATGGGCGTCCACGTGGCCGAGGATGGGGGCCAGGGCCTCTGTGGCGTAGACAAATGGCAATCTACGCTTGCAGGAGGTATGGATCCAGACTTCCGGGCTGAGCTGTGGGGCCTTCACCTGGCCTGCGAGTGGTCCTTCTACCCAGAGCTGAGACTGGGGGTGTCATCCCCGGTCCTCTGTAGTCCAGGCCCACTGGGCCCTGCCCTCTCACTGGCAGATGCTTATGTGGGCGATGATTCTGGTGGAGCCCCGGTCCTCGGGTGTTCATATCCCGGGTCCTCCACTTCGCCTGCCCAGTGTCCCTTCTGCTGGCCCTGCCCCTCTCTGGCCAAGGCCGCGGCCAAGGCCACCTCCACAGGCCAGCCTTCTGGGCACCCGACTGCCTTCCTGGGGCTCGCAGTCCCTGTTGGTGCTGGGGACCCCAGGACGGCACAGGAAGCCAGAGTCTGGTGGCCCGGCTGAGGTCACCAGCCGCTGAAGTTCGTCAGCAGTGGGTGTGTTTGTCCCAGGCTCTGCACAGCCTCCTTTCATCCTTTGTTCTGGCAGCCCGGCCCATTCCCACTGCGGGTTCTCTGCTTCCCAGCGCGGCGTGTCCGCTGAGCAGGAGTCTTCGCCCGGACACGATCTTCTCCTCCTCTCCGGGCCCTGCCCTCTGCTCGCCTCCTCCTCCCTGCCACTGCCAGCAGGGTGAGGACATGCAGTTCAGCCTCCCTCTTGCCCTCTCCTGCCCGGCCTCCACCGGCCACCCAAGGAATTGTGGGAGGACACAGGAAAGTGGGGCTAGGCGGGGACCCGGGCTGGGCTGCGAGCCCCACTTTGCAGAGTGTTCAGTGGGTGGGGGGCGGAGGGGAGCACAGGAGTCCAGGGAAGGGCAAGGTGACTCCCCGTTTCCCTGCCACCCTCATCCTGCCCAGTGGCGCCTCCCCGCAGAGCTTCTACAGCCTGGCTTCAAGTGGGTTTCCCACTGTGGGAAAGGCCAAGTGTCCAGCAGAGATGTGGACCTGTGTCCTGGGCCCCAGACTCTTCCAGGCCTTCCCAGTCTGAGCCCATCTTCCTCCTCACCTGTTTCCAAAAGTTCTGTGGTCCGGATTAGTGCCACATGTGAGTGACATTCCTTTTGGGGCTCTGACAGGTCCAGGGACACTCCCACATCTGCATCCTGTCCCGATCGGTCACTCTTGACCCTTTTCCTCCCCTCTGACCCTCCCACACTGCGGTTTGGATCTTCTACTGTGGACACCTCCTGGGGTCCTCCTGCCCCACCGCTGACGCCCATGGTGCTTCCCAGCCCTGCCCCTCCAGGCACCGGTCACACGGTGCTTACAGCAGTCCCGAGCTGCCTGTGTGGCTCCCCAGCTGGTCAGGAGGTCTCCAGCCACAGGAGCCTCTACAGTTCCCAAAACGCCTAGAAAACCCACTGAACCAGGGCTGGGAGAAGCGTAACGGCGATTTCCAGACAAAGCGATGACGGAGCGCCACCGAGGACCGGAGGCTGCAGTGGGGACTCATCTCCCAGGCTCTGGCCTGGGCTGGGGTAGTGGGGCAGGCCTTCTCCTGAGGGTCTGACGGGGCTCCCTGGAAGAGAGGGCCAAAGTGAAGGCCACAGGGAAGCCAAAGTCTGTCCTGAAAGGGCAGGGAGGAGGCCCGCCCCCGGGCCGCGTGGTCACCTATCTGCTTTACCCGGACCCCCACCTGCTGAGCAGGAGGGCTAGGTGCCCAGGGCTCACAGGAACAAATCAGAGTCCCCACAGTGTGAACACAAGTCCCTGGGTGCCCGCCAGTCTTGGCTTGCCGTGGAGTGATTGGCTGAGTGGCCTTCAGCATGTCCTGCCACCTCTCTGGCCCTATCTCTTCACATCTGAGCAGGTGCGAAGGGAGGAGGCGGGGCCTCAGGAGAACACACGCAGTGACCCCAGGAGTCCCCTCCAGTACAGGTGCTCAGGGCCTGCGGGACATGGAGGATCTTTTTCCTGGCCAGTGCAGGAGGTTGTGGAGGGTGGTTGCCTGGAGAGGAAGGTGACCCTCTGCTGCCCCTCCTGTACCTCCTGGGGGGCCACCCCAAGAACCCCCTCCCCCAGTCCTTGGCCGGCCACAGCCAGCCCAGCAGTAGGAGCGCACCCTGGAGTGAGAGAGACTGGCCCAGCTCTCCTGATGAGCAATAATTTGTTTTATGACAGAAAAGGAAATTGTCTTCAGTTTCACAAGAGCGAAACGAATTCGTTTGAAGTAGTTTGCCCCGCGGCAGGCAGGAGAAGGTTTCTCTCTAGAGCCCGCCTTCTCTCTCCTCCTCTCCCCCTCACTCCCTCTCCCCTTCTAATTACTGCAGCTTCCAAGCTGTTGGCATAAGTCGGTGCCAGGCTGTCAGATGCCAACTGCCCCAGGATCTCACCTCTTGGGTGTGGAAGGGGGGATGGAGCCACAGAACAAGGTGGGGTGGCTCTGGACTCAGCCTCTGCCATGCCCCAAACCTCACCTGGCATCATCTGGTAGGGAAGGCAGGGCAGGGCAGAGGGCAGCGTGCCAGGGCCCAGACAGCCGGCACTCCAGGGTCTTGGGAGACATGAGCACCCAGATGCCAGTCAGGGGCCTGTGGTTGCCTGGGGATCTCTCCCGGTGGACTGTCCACATGACTTGGGCAGTCCTTCCTCCCCTCTGTGACAGGAGCCTGCAAGCTGGAGTACCCAGGGGCACCTGGGCAAGAGAGGGACCATGGCCACCTACTGGTACCGACACAAGGACATGTTTGGGTGAGCATGGTGCCCCGTGCCTGGAATCCAGCACTCAGGAGGCTGAGCCAGGAGAACCGCTGAGAGTTCAAGCCCAGCCTGAGCTACAGAGTGAGTTCAAGGTCAGCCTGAGCTGTATAAGAGATACCTTGTGCCCAGACAAACAAACCAGAACACACTGTGGGAGGAGGGCGCTCCTGTGTCACCCTATCTTGGATTAAAGGCACAGCGGGCTAGGAAATCAGAGGAGCCTCCTCTGCCCACCTAAGGAGCCTTCCTTCCTTCCTTCATTCTTTCCTTCTACCCATCCCGCCTTCCACTTGCCCCTGCAATAAATTTGCAGAGCCTCAGGCCTCACCCAAAGAGCAGAGCAAAGAGGCACACAGTTCATTGGAAGGGGCTCAGGGCATAGTGTGTGGGATGCGGGAAAGGGACTCTGGGTAGCACATGCCTGGAAGCTAGAAGACACTTTAAAAATACATGTGGAGTGTTGGGCGTGGTGGTGCACGCCTATAATCCCAGCACTTGGGAGGCTGAGGCAGGAGGATTCCAAGTTTGAGCCCAGCCTGGGCAACTTAGGGATTTAGGGAGACCGAGACCCTGTCTCAAAATATAAAATCAGTCCTCAGGGCTGTGGGATGAATGAATGAATAAAATAAACACATGGAACCAGAGGCTAAAGGTCCTGTCTGAATCAGAGGTGATAGTACAGAGCTCCAGCCGGTGGGCCAGAAAGAACCACCTGCTTAACCCTTTGAGGCCTTGCTGTCCCGCCCCCTTCCTCCCCAGGGAATCCTCCAGCCCCAGTCCTTCAAGAAGGCATGAGGGAGAGCAGGCAGATGCCAGGCCCCAGGGCTGCCAACCTGGCACCGCTGCTTGGCGCGGGGCACCTCTAAAACAACAACCTGTGTGTCTCTAATCTTGCACTTCCTGTTTGGCTTGATAGCATCGCCTGCCCTTGAAGCCCACAGGCTCAGTACGGGGCGAGGAAAGGGTCCAGAGCTCCAGGGACGCGGAGAGGGGCAGGCTAGGGTGCCCAGCCCTCAGGCTTTCAGCTGAGCCCCCGGGCACCAGGCAGCGGCCTCCAGTGTGATTTTCTCCCCAGGCACCAGGGCAGAGCCCAAGGGCAGCTCCCTGAGGGGCGCACCTGGCGGTGGGTTCTTGGCTGTCTCTGGTTTCCCGGTCCGTGTCCCCGCTTCCTCTTGTGCCTCCTGGAATTTGTGCTGGGGAAGCTGGAGGGAGAAAAGCCATCAAGCTTCCTTGGTCTCTCCTCGTCCTCAGTCCTGCTGGGAAGTTCTTCCTGACGTCTGACTTGAGTAACTTCGACTGCCTTGGAGGAACTGCCGGGCCACTGGGCCCTAGAACCCAAGCCTTATCTGCCTCAGGCTCTTGGATACATTGTGGGCCTGCTGACAGATGCAAGTTCTTCTCCACTTTGAAGTCCCCGGGGACCACCCTCACCCCACCCCCGTGCACCAGCCCTCACCCCCCCAGTGTCCACCAGCCAGATGGCTGCCCGTGGGTGGCAGGACCCGGCAGACTCCAGACGGGCCCCCACCCCGACCAGAGGGGCAGCCTCTGCCACCCCCGGAGCTTCAGGTAATAACCCAGGGGCCACGCCAGGCTCGCCAGCACCTGAGCCATCGGCAGAAGATAATGACGGAGGGGCCGGGCAGGCCGAGCCAACCCCTCAATCAGGAAGCAAATTAAAAAGGGGAGGCCTCTCCCAGACAGACCACAACAATGAGCCCGGCCCCCTCCCAGGGCACTGCCCGCCCTCCCCGGCTTGGCCCCTTCTGCCCGCTAGGTCCTGATGCCCGGCACTCCTCTGCACCACCCCCGACGTGGGCTCCAGCTGGAGGGTCCTGGGTGACCCGCAGGTGGGTGGCGCCACTTGGTTGGCCTAGACCCAGGACCCAGGGGCTCTTTTGGAACCTCATCCTGACCCTGGAGTCCTGGCAGGCGTTGGACACAGTGTCCAGGTGGAGAAGGAAGGGGTAGGGCAGCTTTGATTCAGGCACTGGAAGCCCGTTTTGTAAACCTTGGGTAGCTCTGACAAACGGATTCACAGAGAGCCCACCAGGTCCCAGCTCCCCAAATGGGTCACCCAACTAAACACATCACCCACAAAGCAGCATCTCTGCTCCCCGCTCTGTATTTGTTTCAGGACTCTGGGAGCACAGAAAAGTGTACAGTGGAGAATAAGAGAAGATTTCACAGAAGAGGGGGACAAAGGAGTAGGGTTTCAAAGGATCAGTAAGAGTTCATGGGGGGCAGGAAAATGGGGAAGAGGATTTCACACAGAGAATAATATGAGGTGGGAAAGTGTGTAAATAGTGAGGGTAGAGGAGAAGTCTCCTGTGGAGTGGCAAGGGAAACTGGATAAAAAGACAGCCTGAGGCCAGGTAGGGAATGGAATTTAAATTCCAGGCCAAAGAGTATGGATTTCCTCCTGTAGGCCATAGTGAGCTTTAGCTACTACTGAATGTTTTGGAACAGAAGCATGGCATGATCAGGACCCTTTCACCTTGAAAGAAGAATTTTAACTTTCCATAGAGGGAGAAAAGGACTCCACTGTTCCTGCTTCTGCAATTCACCGTGGCTGCCACCCCACCAGCCCTTTCTCCCAGTTCTCACTCAACTACCCTTGATCCTTTTGTCCCAAACCTCCAAGCAGCCTGGCCGGTTGGTTTTGGTGGGGATATCTCCTTCCCCTGGCCCTCACCCCAAGCCTGGGTGTCCCAGACACTCTGCAAGCACACTGGTGGGCAGCTGGGAGAGACCACGAGAGGCCCTGCTCACTTCCCTTGGGTGCTCCATGTGCCAAGGCCTCTGTTATGCCCCCCCACCTGACCCAGCTTCTAGAAGCTTGGATTCCAGGGAGACTCTTTTCTCCCAGTCCTATAAATGGAACCAAAGGGTGCTCTACCACTGAGCTACATCCCTGCCTTTTTATTTTGAGAAGCCTCTCTCTAGGTCACCCAGGCCAGAGTCAAACTCGAGATCCTCCTGCCTCAGCCTCCCCAAGTAGCTGCCCAATTCATTTCTCTAATACTAGGCTTAGCCAGCCCTTCACGAGGTGAGACGCTGGGATGAGTGAGGACGGGTGGTAGGAAGGAGATGGTTCTTGCCTGAAGGAACTTCCCCCAGCAGGGGAGATAAGAGGAGAACCCACGGGAAGGCCTGAGCAGCAGGTGCTGGGGAAATTCCAGGAGCGAGCCAGTGATGCGCCGATAAGCGCGGGTTCCTAGAGCAGCAGCCTTGAGCCCACAGCTTCAAGGCGCTCGCTTTCCCGAGGCGTGGATGGGCGGCAGGGGCGGAAATCGCAGCACAGGCGAAGGCCGGATGTGCCGAGGAGCAGCACGTCTGCCTGTCCAGCCAGGCCAGCAGAAGCGAACCCTGCGAAGAAGCTAGAGGGCAGGCAGCGCGTGCAGGGCGTCACACTGGGCACCGGAAAGCCCCTGGAGCGGCGTGCCAGGGTGGAAGGGCATTTTAGTCGATTAATGTGTGGTGGGTCTGCAGGACAGCTTAGGTGGTGGGCACAGGTGTGGCAGGAAAACAGACGAGAAGTGACACCTGTGAGCAGGTTCCCCAGGATTCCACAGAAATCCTGTGTCCATTTCTACCTCATCCATTCCATCGTTCATTCATTCAACAAACACTGATGAAATACTGAGCACTGGGCACCACTTTATCTTCACCTGTGTCTCCTCAACACTCTGACTTGAGATGACAGCGCCATGGTAACTGCCCACCTGGGTACCCCGCTACCCAGCCCTACCCCCACCTGATCTGCCCAAGGGGGAGCCCCGGGAGACCCCGTGCAGGAAGGACTGGGAATTGGGAAGTGGGACAGAGGGCGACTCGGGAGTCCTTGGGGCTGTGAAGGGTGGGAAAGGCAAGCTGACAGCAGACAGCGGAGTCCAGAAGCGAGGGGATGGGGCAAGAGGAGCGAGCAGGAGACCAGGCTGGGCCGGGGGTGAGGGAGAGGGAGAGAGGAAAGGGACAAATTAGAGAGCCGGGGGAGGAAGCGGAGTCTTAGCAGCTCCGCGGGGCGGGGCAGGGCGGGCAGAGGAACGGCGGCGCTGGAGCCCCGAGTCTGGGAGTCTGAGCCTTCCCGAGACACCTGGACGCTGAGGGGTGCAGGCAGCGGCTACATCAAACCTGAGATCCAAGGGTTGGCTCCGAGAGCCGGGGTGTGAGAGTGTGAGAGAGAGACAGAGACAGAGAGAGACAGAGAGAGAGAGAGAGAGAGAGAGAGAGAGAGAGAGAGAGAGAGAGAGAGAGAGAGAGAGAGAGAGAGAGAGAGTGTGTGTGTGTGTGTGTGTGTGCGCGCGCGCGCGCGCGTGTGCTGCAGAGAGCTGAGCACAAACTACAGCGGCTGGCATCGCCCCAGCTCCACTGCTGCCTGTGCAGGCTCCGCCGGCCCCTTCCCCTGAGACCGGAGCCAGGACCCAGGGTCCCCCAGCCCCGCCCAGCAGGAGCCTGTCTGTGTTCACTGCTCTGCTCCCTGCAAACCTGCGTCTCTTCTACCGATCTGGAGGGCGCAGGTCCAGGCCCAGGGCCGGGTCTTTTTCCTCCCCACCCGGCACCCCAAGATTCTCCCATCTTTTGCACTGGACCTGCTACCTAAGCATATGGAACCGATTGAAAGAATTTGTATGCTCACCTTATAATTTATGCAAATCAACTCTGTAATTAACTATAATTTGGAGGCATCCTTTGGTATTTGAGACATTTATCCATGAGGAAATGCCCTAGTGATAATGCTCCCGTATTAACATTATTTACTCCACCTGTGTGGTCTCCCCAGTGCCCCCCCTTCTGGGCTGGAAGGGGGCAGGGAAGCCCCTCCCTGGAGCCAGCCCGGGTCCTGACGCCTGGGTTCCCCCAGGGAGCTGGGCTGGCTCGCCCTCACGATTTTGCCCAGGACGGGGACGCGGAGGGCTGTCTGCTCAGCCGTCCACCACCCTGCTAGCTGGGAGGCTTCCTGCAGAGCCTGTCTTCTCGGCCTCAATGGTCTCCTCTCTGAAAGCGGGGGAAAGAACCTGTCGGGCTCTGTGGGATAATTACTGCAAAGCTAACGAAGACTCTGGGAACCCCCAGCCCAGAGCCTGCTGCGGGTGGGGAGCAGAAGAGTCGGGGTGAAGGATCCCAGGCAGGGCTCTGGGCTACGGTGAGAAAAGGGGGAGCCCCGGGAAAAGTCCCCGGGCGGCTTTCCTGTGTGGCCCGGATTCCCAGCCTCGGAATCGGAACGGTTTCGTGTCTCAGCTCCGCTGCCGGCCCTCCTGGTGCAGGACCTGCCCCGCTGGCCAATATGCCACCCTCAAATTAGGCTCCTATAAATAGCTGGAGACCTGGGGCTGCAACCCAGCGCCTGGGGCTCTCTCTCCCTGGCCAGGCTTCCTGCTCCAGGGTCCCAGGGGACCCGCGGTCTCCCCATCCCCCAGCGAGGGGTCCCAGGCCCAAGCGCCCCGGGAGGGCGGAGGGAGGCCGGAGTCTGCTGCGAGCTCAGCCGGGATGCCCGGCTGCGGGCTGGGCGTGTTTTAGACTCCTCTGGCCCACCAAGCCCACGGAGAAAACCCTCCGGGGCGCGGACGGAGTCTGGGGCGCCGTCGCCCCCACCCCGCCCCGCCCCCGCTGCAGCTGCTCCGGGCGGAAACCCCCTCTCCTGGCAGCCCTGGGAGGCTGCTTCGCACCCCTGCCACTCCCCCGGAGAGCCGGGCCACTGCTTCCTGGATTATCCTAAAAGCTTCCGAGGCCGCGAGGACTTGGCAGCAGCCCCTGCCTGTCTTTCACCCCCGCCCCTCGGGCTCCCTGTCCCCCCTTTATAAAGGCTGGCTCTCTAGTCGCCCCCACTCGGCCCTGAGCCGCTGCCAGCCCTGGGCTCCATGGACTGGTAAGAGAGGGACCCGCGCGGGGACCAGGTCTCCACTGCAGAGGGGGCCACAGAGAAGGGTCAGGGAGGCTGGGCTTCCCTAGACCTGGGGACAGAGGAGAGGGAGGACTGGGCAGGATCTGCAGAGAGAAGCAGAGTGGTCTCTGGGAGTCTGGGTACGGGGCTGGACTAGGACCTGGGGACCTCATTCTGGGAGGGAGGATCGTTGTGCAGGCACATGCGTATCACACAGTTCACAAACCTGTCATCCCAGCACTAGGTAGGCTGAGTCAGGAGGATCACCCTGAGTTCAAGGCCAGCCTGGGCTACACAGCGAGGCCCTGACTAAAACAAAACAGAACGCGTTCTGGGGGAGCCCACTTTATGACAGAGGAGAAAGGAAGACACAGGCACACACACACACACACACACACGCACGCACGCATGCACGCACGCGCACACACACACTCACACAAGCACCCTATCCTCAGGGGCACTTGCCATCCGCACTGATCAGGGATGGGGTGGATACCTGTGACCCTTGCACTGATAAAAGAATTAGTGTACAGCATAGTCCTTGGCCCCAGTTAGACCCTCAGGAAGTGTTTGTTGAATGAATATTAAAAAAAAAACCTATTTGACCCCAGTTCTGGGTACTCCAGGTCTTCTAGGAACCTAGGAGTGGGATGGAGGGGACTGAGCTGCCCCTGGCTATGAGGCCTCCCTTGTGCCGTCTCTGTAGGACAGTGCAGGCTGGGAAGGGGCCACTAGTGTGGACTGTCTGTCACTTGTCCTCCCAGTGGAAGATTGGATCCGTTTGTCCTGTTGGTGGGTGGTTCGGATCTGGGCCTCAGTTTAAGAGTCCTGTGCCCTCCATCTTCAGGGTCCAGGGAGCCAAAGGCCACAGAGTCTGAGATCTGGACTCAGTTTCCTCTGTCTCTTAACAGCTCTGTGATCTTGGGCAGGTCATCTTGTTTCTTTGATCCCTGGCTTCCTCATCTGTACAATGGGAACAATAATAATAATTACCTTGTTGCATGCTCGTGAGAGTGAGATGGGTCTATGGTGGATCCCTGGCGTGCACTCAGTACTTGCTCAGTAAATACATGCTGCCTATAATGAACCAGCGGAGGCAGAAGGCTGTTCCTGGCACAAACTGGATCAGTGAGGCTTGAGAGGCGGGCTGGGCAGGGAGGGAGGTGGACACTCATTGGCAGGCAGAGTTGCGTCTGCACAGGACCTTGAGAGGGGGCGGAACTGGCCCAAGTCCGGAGCAGAGCTCTCAGTTTGTGTGATGAGTAGCGTTCAGTTGTGAGCCAAGGTAAGAATCTGGGCGTTGGTGACCTTGGTGGTCCGGCCCCTATCAGACCACAGCCACCAATTTGTAGGAACCCAAAGGGCTGGAAGCAGAGAGATGAAGTCGAGGGGCGTGTGAGAAAAGGCAGGACTTTCAAACACCAGCACTTCCAGGGGCCACTCCCAGGCTGCCCTGGTCAGAGTGGAGTGAGGCAGGGAGTACGGTAGAAGTGGGCTGAGGTGTCTGCCCTCTTCTTCCCTGTTGCTTTCCAGGAAAAGATGGGCAGCACCGGGGGGATGAAGGTACCCTGGTGCCTATGAATGGTAGATGAAACTTGGTCCCCCACCAGGAGCCAGACCCTTGCCTGGGCAACAGCAGGCAGCTGGGAGGGGGAGAGAGGACGGGGCGGGGGTCTGCTCAGTAACCCAGGACCTGGAGCCGCCCCGGCCAGGTCGGGGCACCCAACCCTGTTCTGGAGGAGGCAGCTGGGAATGTGTATGTGACAGACAGAGAGAGAAAGAGGGAGGGAGGGAGGGAGAGAGGAAGGTGGGGAGAGAGAAATTTACAAGCAGAGTGCATGGAGATAAAACTGTGTTGAAGAGGCTTAAAACTCAGCCGTGGGTATAAAGATCCAGAGCAGTTGCGACTGCGCCAAGGTGCCCCAGGTTTGGGGAAGAAAGAGACCCTGATGGGGGGGGGTCCCAAGCCCTGATATTGGGGTGGCACCTCCTGATTTACCAAGGCCCACCCCTCCGCCAGCAGGGCAGCAGAGGACAGGGAGGCTCAGGGCACCCTGGTCTGCCAGGGGCACGTTAGCAAGCATGCAGGAGAGGGGCTAGAATTCAGGTCTGTGAATTCTAATCCAAAGATCTTTGTGAACAGAACACAAAACCCTGGGACCGATGTATTTAACAATTACAACAAGGGTGTCTGTCTCTCCTTTGCCCTCCATATAATTCCTGTAAGCCCCGGGAAAGCCTCCCAACTTGTACCCTGGTTGTCAGGATGAAGGAGTCGAGCTTTACACAGAGGGAGATGCACAAATTGACCAGACACCGACTTTTGTTTAACAACGCAACAATGCACCCAGGTGTGAGGGGGCGACCAGGCTTGTGGACTAAGTTAAATTGAACTCTGAGACTTGAGTGTGTCCGAAACCGGGAATGCAGGACAGTGTGGGTGAAAGGGGGCTGCAGGAGTGAGATTACATCAGCCTAAATTCCAGCGCGACTCTAGGGTATTAACTGTAGGTAAAAAGGGGGGAAACTCTAACCTATAAAAAGCCAGCGGTCGAGCGCATGGCGGAAGCAAACTCCAGCAAGGAAAGAAATGCAGACACTGATCAGAGACCACCTGCATAAAAAGTGTCCTCTCTGGAAGTCAGTACGGGGACAACACCCAGGAAGGGCCACCTCCAGGCAGAGGCTGACAGGCAGGGAGTGGGGGTCTCCCCTCCACCAGCATTTGGGGGTGGGGGACGTCAGCCGATTGGGGATCTTTAGAGAAGTTTTTAGGTGAGCGCCAGGAACCCTGGGATTTCGTCTGAATGTTCCATTGCGTCCGTGCCTCTGTTTTTCCCAAAGAAATCCAGGCCCTCTCCCCACAGTGAGGTATTCCCACAGAATCGGGAAGGACTGCCTGCAAGGGCTCCCCAGCTCTTTCCAGGGGTGTCTCTGCTCAGGGCCGCGCAGAGCCCTGGCCAGCCTTCAGTCCGGCGAGGCTGAGCCCCTCCGGGCCGAGGCAAGCGCTTTGCGGGGCGCCAGTGGGAGGCGCCGGGGATCGGTCTAAGGGGAGTGGTGGGCGAACCTGGAGCGGTCTGGGAGATCGGGCTGAGGGGCAGGCACCCCCCCCCACCTGCGGGTGGGGGAAGAAACGGGCGTGCACCTAGAAAGGTGAGAGGCCAGAGGGGGGCATGGAAGGCCGGGGAGAAAGGACCGAGTGGGTGCTATTGGAGAGAAGCTCGGGGGACAAATTCTCCAGCCTAGGCCTTCGAGTGGACCGGACACACTCTTGGTGCTCAATCTTGTTTCCCGCTTAATTTCCCGGGTCGGACGAAGCAATAGGCGCTCTAAAAAGGGCGATTCAGTTGCACCGCCAGGGTCCCCCTCTCCTGTGGCCCCAAGCTCTCTGAGCTGCGTCCGGGAGCAGGCTGAGCTTGGTGGAGGGCAGTTTCCCACCCGAGAGGGGCCCCTCGCCCAGGGAGTGGAGGGGACAGGGACAGGGCGGAGCCTCGATCGCCGGCCCCCCGCCCCCTCCTTCCTCGAGGCAGGGCCCGGCCTCGCGTCCTGCCGCGCCTGCAAGGGTTAAAGGAGGCTGCAGGTGAGGTGGGCGGGGCCGCGGGCCGGGGAAAAGGGAGCGCAGGGCGAGGATGCGGCAGAGCGCGCGGTGACTCACGGGGAGCTGGCCTCGCTCGCCCGCCCCATCTCCGGCTCTGCCCGCCCGCCCGCCCTCGCCTCCCGCGGCCCCCGGCTGCGCTCGCCGCCCCTCGCCCTCGGCTCTGCCCCGGCCGCCCTGCGCGCGGGCCGATGAGCGCGGGTGTGTAGCGCGCCCGCGGAGCCCGAGCGCAGCCCCCAGGTAGGAGCCGGGTCGGGAGGCCGGGGCGCGCCGCAGCCGCACGCGGGAGGGGTGGCCCCGCCAACTGCGGGGGGCTCAGCCCGGGCCCAGGGAAGACCGGGCGGACGAGAGAGAGCGGAGGCGTCGCCGTAGAGGCTAAAACCGGGGGAACTGGAGCGACGGGGACGCCCGAGAGTTGGAAGCTCGGAACCGGGCGGAGGGCGCTGCCCCCCGGGTGGAGGGCGGCGGCCGCCCCCGCCCCGCCCCCGGCGCCGCGAGCTGTCAGGGTCCCGGGCCCCTCGGCGCCGCCCCGCCCGGCCTCGGGCCCGGCTCCCGCCGCGGCGCCCTGTTCCTTTCTTGTGCCGAGGCCGCCGGAGCCTGGCAGGCGCCCCAGCCCTCCTCTCCGGCCTCCGCCCGGCGACCCGCCGCCTCCCGGCCCGGGCACAGGGCGGTGGGGTTAGCAGAGCCCTGCCGAGGGGCGGGCAAGACGGAGCCCCGCGTCGCCGGCCTTCTCCAGCCTCAAACCCGAGCGGCGGAGCGCCTGCGGGTCTCGGGGAGAGAGGCCGGGACGGGGCCCGGGAGGCGCGCGCGTGTTGCGGGAGGGCCGGGGGCCGCGGGCTCCCGCTGGTGTCCGGCGGGCACGGGGCAGGGGCCGAGGCCGCGCTCTCGCCGGCACCACGCAGTACCTGGCTGCCGCCCGAACAATGAAGGACACGGTCGGTACAGTCACGGCTCCAAATGCCACCTCGGCTTCGTTTTTTTTAAAAAATGAGGGCTGGCCCGGAACTGCTACTCCAAGCTTGACTGCGTGTTAGAACCGCCAGGGAGCCCCTCAGAGGTCCCGGGACCGCGCCCCCTTATGTAACCTCTGCGGCACTTCCTGCGGGAGCCGCCGCCTCCTCAGCTGCCCCCTCATCCCTCCAGGGTGGCAAGTGCTGCGTCCTGAGTGCCCGGGCCCGCGCGGCGCTTCCCAGGGGAGTGCGACCCCGCTCCCCGCCCTGTCCGCGTCCCCCCCGGTGCGGCGAGCGGCCAGAGCGGCGGCCTCGCGTGCGTCCGGAGAGGGAGGGCGAATTCGGTTTTCTCCAGCCGGGGGTGGAGGCGACTCCCCCAGAAAGCCGCACTGCAGCTGCCCCCCAGGGAGGTGAAGTCCCTGCCGGGGGGAAGGCGCGGGGCAGCGCCCAGCTCCCCGCGCTCGGCCCTGCGGGGGCTCTCTGGAGGGCAGGGCCTCGGCTGTGGGTCGGGAAGCGCCCCGCCCCGCCCCGTTCGTTTGAAATTAGAGGTTTCTCTGGCCGGCGCCCTCTCCCCAGCTGTGCCCCGAGCTGAGCGGGGCATGCCGAGGGGCGCGCAGCGTTCCCCGGACGGCGCCCAGCCTGCGGCGGGGAAGTGGCCCCGGGCCTAGCGCTGGCCTGCCGGCTGGGGTAGGAGCGTTTCTAGCACTGTGACCCAAGCCCTGGGGTTCGCTCGTCGGTGGGCAGGATCTCGGGAGGAAGGGCGGTCCTGTGCCCTGCTGGAAGCTCGGATCTGCAAGCCTCGCCAGCCGGCCCCAGCTCCGGTCCCGCCCAGAGCCCAACCCTCTTTTAGCACCTGGGGGGCCCGCAGCGGAGCCCTTCACAGGCGGGAGGGTCCGAGTGCGCGCGGAGCGCGGCGGCTTCTCTGCTCACCGCGCTTCCTCTTTGCCCCCTGCAGGTCTCTCCTGAGGTGCCCCTGACCGGCCCTGCCCACCCCACCCGGACCCCGGCAATGCTAACCGCTGTCTGCGGCTCTCTGGGCAGCCAGCACCCGGACGCGCCTCACGCCTCCCCGCCGCGCCTCGACCTGCAGCCGCTGCAGACGTACCAAGGCCACACGAGCCCGGAGGCCGGGGACTACCCCTCCCCGCTGCAGCCGGCCGAGCTGCAGAGCCTCCCGCTCGGCCCAGAGGTGGACTTCTCCCAGGGCTATGAGCTGCCGGGGGCCTCCTCACGGGTGACCTGCGAGGACCTGGAAAGCGACAGTCCCTTAACCCCGGGACCCTTTTCCAAGCTCCTGCAGCCGGACATGTCGCACCATTACGAATCGTGGTTCCGGCCGACCCACCCGGGCGCGGAGGACGGCTCGTGGTGGGATCTTCATCCGGGCACCAGCTGGATGGACCTCCCCCATACCCAGGGCGCGCTCGCCTCCCCCGGCCACCCGGGGGCGCTCCAGGCTGGCTTAGGGGGCTACGTCGGCGACCACCAGCTTTGCGCCCCGCCGCCGCACCCGCACCCGCACCCGCACCACCTCCTCCCGGCCGCCGGGGGGCAGCACCTCCTGGGGCCGCCCGACGGAGCCAAGGCCTTGGAAGCAGCCACGTCCGAGTCCCAAGGGCTGGATTCCAGTCTGGACCCGGCGGCCCGACCCAAAGGCTCCCGGCGATCGGTGCCCCGCAGCTCGGGCCAGACCGTGTGTCGCTGCCCCAACTGCATGGAGGCCGAGCGACTGGGGGCCCCGTGCGGGCCCGACGGGAGCAAGAAGAAGCATTTGCACAACTGCCACATCCCCGGCTGCGGGAAAGCCTACGCCAAGACGTCGCACCTGAAGGCGCACCTGCGCTGGCACAGCGGCGACCGTCCCTTCGTGTGCAACTGGCTCTTCTGCGGCAAGCGCTTCACGCGCTCCGACGAGCTGCAGCGCCACCTCCAGACGCACACGGGCACCAAGAAGTTCCCCTGCGCCGTGTGCAGCCGCGTCTTCATGCGCAGCGACCACCTGGCCAAGCACATGAAGACCCACGAGGGCGCCAAGGAGGAGGCGGCCGGGGCGGGCCCGGGCGAGGCCAAGGCCGGGGGCGCCGTGGAGCCTCCCGGGGGCAAAGGCAAGCGGGAGGCCGAGGGCAGCGCGGCGCCCTCCAACTGAGCCTCTCCTGGGGGCCGCCTTCCCCCGGGCTCCGAGGGGGCGTCCGGAGATGCCCCGGGCCTGTGTCTGGGGCGGCGGGAGTAAGGGGGTGGTGGTTATTTATTGGGCGGGGGCAGGGGACAGGCGCCAAAGGGTGAGCGTTTGGGGACGCGCAGGACAGAGCTGCCCAGCCCCTCGTCTTGCCTTGGGGCTGGGGGCTGGGATGGGGCACCTCGCCCGCGCCTGCGGGTGGCGGGGCCTGCGGGAGAGAGGATGGCGCGTCCCCGAGTTGAGTGGGGCCGGCCGGGGCGCTGGGGTAGCTGTCTGGACACGTCCCCAGCGCCTGGGAACCCCTACTTAAAAGCGCCTTCGGAGCCGCCCTGAGGCCTGGCCCCTTTCATCCCCTCCCCGAGCTCCTGCCCCTAGGTTTCCGGGGACAGAGCTGACCAGCAGGGGTCCGCTTGCCTGGCTCCTCAGTAGGGGTGACTCTAGCTTGGGGGGTTGTTAACGTAGAAGTAGGTATTTTAAAGTCGCCTCCCTGTGGATCCTTCCGGATCTTCTGGCGGAGCCCCATGGGAAGAGGGGACAGTTTTCCAGCCAGAATGGTGGGTGCGGGACAGTTAGAGGCGGGGCGGCTGGGCGGGGTGAACGGGAGGTCTCCTAAAAAAAAAAAAATCGGGAGAAAGGGTTTGTCCATGAAATGGAAGGAAATGATCCCATCCCCCATTGACTAATTCAGTCCTTAATTCTTGGTCTTTAAAAACTGAAATTCACATTCCCCAGCTGTGCTCCTAGGTCGGTGTTCAAGGCTCTAGAATCGGTGTCGTTCGGTACAACAGGGTGCGCGCTCTACCTTCCCCTGGGGGCGGGGCCACTGGGGCTGGACGGTGTGGACCTGGGTCTCAGTTGGGGGTTCCCATCTATTCCCCATTCCTAACAAGGACCCCACCCCTGCCGGCCTCTCCTGCTCCCCCCCAAGCTAAACCCGGTCTTCGGCCTCTGCTGTAGGTCCGCTCGCCCCTTCTGTATGAAGGACTTGACTTCTCCTGGGGAAGGGATTCAGGAAGCTGCCCCATTCCTCTGTGGCCCTTTGGAGTCTAGAAATACATAGGGATTCTGACCGTGGGGTGGGGCGGGCAGGGGAGAAGCCAGGCGGAGGCTGAGCCAGGCAGAGGGGAGAGAAGAGAAACCAGGGAGGGTCTAGCAGGCCAGGGGCCCTGGAGCTGGGGACATTCCCAGGCCTGCCACCCAGGCCCATCCCTCTGACCTTCCAGTCCTCTTACGCCCCTCCACCCAGAGCCCTCTGCAGGGATTAGCTGTGTATTGATTTTTAAGTTATAAGCAAAGGGTATTTTATTTAATATTAGGGCATGTGTGTGAGTGTGTGTGTGTGTGTGTGTGTGTGTGTGTGTGTGTGAGTGTGTGTTTCTCTACTGAGCCTGGGGTCGCCTGAGACCCCATCTCGTCCACCTTGTCCAAGGTCTGGGGGTGCTGGAGCCCAGTCCTAGGACTGGGAGTTCGAAGGGAGGCAGGGGCTGGAAGGGGGTGGAAAGCGTGTCTGTGTACAAAGGGCTCCTCATAAGGGACAGGGCGGCGTTCCCTGTGGGCCGGGGCCTGGGGCATTGTGAGATGTAAGCGAGCTTTCTTTGCGCTCCCTCTTTTCCCAGCTCCTGCTGATCCAGCCTGGGGTCCCCTTCGCGGCAGGGAGGACAGGCAGGAGGAAAGTGCGCGGTGCGCGCAGGCTGCGGGCCGGCGGGAGGGGACAAAGGCCGCCACGGGTGTGGGGTGCCTCTGTCCTCCACCCATCGAAACCTCCGCCCCTTCCCGGTGCCAGCACCTTGGCCTTTTAAGTGACCATTCTAAGGGGAACTCCCAGAGGGCCGTGGGCGGCGGGGGCATGGATGCTCCCCCTGGGGGCCCTGCACCCTAAGGTTTGCAGGCGGGGGCTTTGGATAGGTTTTCTTCTCCCCTCTCTTATAGATCTAGGTTTCTGGGCTGCTTGCTCTTGTAGGCAGCCCCCCTAGAGGAAAATGTAGGGTTTTTGTTCTTTGCTGTGAACCCACTTCGGCGGGGAGGAGGAGGAAGAAACAGCCTGTTTTTTTTTATGCAACAATAAAGTCGTCTGCAGCAGCATGACCTCGTTTGTTTCCCACCTCGTTTTTCCCATTCTGCGCCCAGGGTCCCTCCGGCAAGGGTCAGGGCGCAGGGCTGCGGGGGGAAGGTGGGCGCTTGCTTTGATCTGCAGCCTCTGGGTGGCCTCGGCGCCACGGAGAGAGCTGGGGTCTGACCCTGCCCCCGGGGACAGAGAAAGGGAGGTTGACGGCCTGGGTGTCCCTCCCTGGCTATCACTAGGGGGATGAGGAATTTCCAGGGTTTTCTTTCCCTTTCTCTGCTTCCCAGCACCGTGGTTTCCTCCCTTGGCAGCAGCCTGTCACCGGGGCAGGGGGACCGACTGGCAAGTGGGCCGCGCCCTCTGGTTGTGAGTGACGCGGGGGCGATGGAGTGATTTCTTCACGCGGGGAGATCCCTATCAGGGACGAGGCGATGAAAGGCCCCCACGCTATCTGATGGGCCTCTGCCCAGCGGGGAAAGACGAGGGAGAGGTGCTACCGCGCGGTAGCGAGCTCGAGCTCACCGTCGGGGTTACACAACTGCGGCACTCGCTCGCAGGCCCACTGCGCCGTCCCGGGTGACGCGCGGCCCGTCTACCTTCCAGGCTGGCTGCTGGCGCCCGTTTCACATCAAGTGTGTAAAAAGCCTCCGGATTCGAGCCCCCGAGGAGGACGGTGGATGGAGAGTGCGGCTTGGGCGCCCAGGAAGTGGAGAGTGTGGCCGGCTGTGTTCTGCCGGCTTCCCCGCCTGGATGTTTTTTAGCCAAATTTCTTCTCTTCCCCTGGTGGGAGTCTGTCCCCCACCCTCTCCCTTAGCCGGTTTCTCCTGCCAAATGCGGCAACGGGGTTACAGCCCGGGAGGGGATGGGGCCGACCCGGGGACCCCCGGCCCGCGGCGACCCTGTCTGGCACCGCTTTTGTTTCCCTGTTTCTCGGGCAGTGAGACCCCTCCTTGCCCGTCGCCGCCCGCGGGACACCGGGCAGCTGCGGGGCCGGCTGGGCCAGTCTGGGCAGGGCCGGGCCGGGCGCCCTCCTCCTGGCAGCTCCTCCCGCCGACCTGCATTCTTAGCGGGGGCCGTGGTGGGGCTCCAGGATTGCGCGCTCGCCTGCAATGCGGCCGGGCTGGCCGGCCGGGCCCCTCGGATCCCTCCGAGGCGGCGCCCCACTGGATGACCCTGAGGGGCACTTAGGGAAGTCGGCACAGTGCGCTGACCCTCGGGGTGACCTCTGTGACCTCGCTTCTGGCGGGGAAGTGCGAGGAATCCCTCCGGGGTGAGTGAAAGGAGTTAGGAAACCTGAGCGAGGGCAGCTCGCGGGTGCAGCGCGGGGTCCCGGCCTCTGCCGCGGGGCTCCTTCCCCGCCTGCATCCGCCCCGCAGCGGGCGGCCCGGGAAGCGCAGGACAAAGCTGGCCTTAGGGCCGCCCCGACACCTCGCTGAAACGACATCCAGTGACAACCTCAAGACAGCCTTGCCGCGCCTCCCTGACGATGCACCAGCAGAACGGTCACGTTCCACGAGTCCCCGGGCGCTCAGCACCCTGGCAGGGCAGGCTTGGGAAGAATCTCAGCGGCCAGCGGGGTGGGGACGTACTTGGAGGCGCAGGGGAACCACCGAAAGGGGTCAGCCCAGCCTGGGCCACGGAGTGAGTTCGAGGCCAGCCTAAACCTCGAGATCCTGAGTTTGATTCCCAGCACAAAAAATCTCAGAAACTAAATGCCACCCCCAAACTGCTGGAACTAATCAATGAATAAAGTAACAGGACATAAAGATCACACACAAAATTCAGTAGTTTCTTTCTTAAGAGTTTCTCTCTCGCTCACTGTGGCCACGAAACCTGGGCTCAAGCAATCCCTGACCCCGCCTGTGTCCCAGTAGCTGGGGAGCCACCACACCGGGCTCAGCAGCACCATCTCTGTGCACTAATAACAAAATACCTGGCAAAGAAATCAAAAAAACAATCCTACTTACAAAGCCACCCCCAAAACATACGTAGGTTTTGTTTTGTTTTTGTCTTTTGAGGCGGGGTCTCGCTGTACAGTTCAGGCTGCCCTTGAGCTCACTTTGTAGCCCAGGCTGGTCTCAAACTTAACCATCCTCCTGCCTCAGCCTCCTGAGTGCTGGGATTACAGATGTGTGCCACCACGCCTGGCTAATATACATAGTTATAAATTGTGTTGTCAGATATAAATTTAACCAAAGGCAAAGATCTGTACACTGAAAGCAGTAACACACTGATGAACAAAACTGAAGACAGTAGAATATCCACATTCAGACTGGAAGAATTTATATTGCTAAAATGCCCGTGTACCCCAAAGTAATCTAAAAGCTGAGAGTGAGCCCGGCGTGGTGGTGCTCACCTGTAATCCCAGCACACCTGTAATCCCAGCACTTGAGAGGCTGAGGCAGGAGGATTGCTGCAAGTTTGAGGCCAACCTGGGCTACAAAGTGCACTCAAGGCCAGCCTGAACTGCATAGTGAGACCCTGTCTCAAAAAAGACAAAAAATAAAATAAAATAAAAGCAGAGAGTGGGACACACCTGTAATCCCAGCACTTGGTTAGGAGGCTGAGGCAGGAGGGTTGCTTTGAGTTTGAGGCCACCATAGGTTACACAATGAATTCGAGGGCAGCTTGGACTACATAGTGAGACACTTGTCTCAAAACAAACGAAGGTGATTTACACCCATGCCCCAGAAGTCTAGCCTCTCCCATCCCCCATTGTGGAAGGCTGCACGGCGTGGGGGAGGAGTGGGTGCGTTTGATGCAATGCCAGCAGCACAGCTATGGAGCAAATGAACCGGAAAGCTGAATATTTGGGATCAGGATCCAACGCTGTGTGTCCCTCTCGGCCAGGACTTCTCTGCCCTTTGAGTTCCCTGTATGTAAAGGCACCAAATCTCTGGACTTGAAATCCCTGTTTCAACGCTACCTTCCTATAGGCTTGAGCACAATGGGGGCAGAATAGGACTTTGGGATCCGATGGATTTTGTGCATCTGTGTCCTTGTGCCTTCTAAAATGCATTAATTTTACGCCTCCTGGCTTGTGACCTGTCATTTAGCGTATGGGGACTGTGTCTTTGCAATTCAGGACAGAACTCAGAGAGCTGAGGCTCGTAATCTTCCGATGCCCCAGGAGTCCCCGCTATTGTACAAATCCCCCGTATAACGTAGGCTCCAGCTCCTGCCTGTGACCCCATCGGATGATCCTGTGGATTCGCCTCAGTTTTTATCAGGCCTGAAGAAGGGAGAGCGGAGACAAAAGGAAGCGAAGCTGCGCAGGATTTAGAAAGCCATTGGTCTCCAAGAAATGGTGCTAGCGCCCCCTGGTGTCAGTCTTCGGAACGTCATGTGTTTTATTCCAGCTCCGCCCATGGGGCCAAAGGCGCTTCCTGGTCACCTGGGAGCTTCTGTCCAATGGGGCAAACCTGACCTGAGACGCAGAAGGTGGCGCCTGGACCTGAACTGGGGGTCTTGGAGGTAGGAAGGGTGAGGGGCACACGGTGCCGGGGACGCGAAAAGGGGTGGACGGAGGAGGGGCCGTTCTCTGGGCATGCTCAGGAGCGTGGGACTCGGAGCCGGTCTCGAGCACGGGGACAGAACCGTTTCCTCAGGATCCTGGAGAGATGACCCAGGTTAGGGGGACACGATCATCCCTCTACCTCTCTGCAGATGGCGTCGATGAGCCCTGACACCCCATGTTCCTGCGACTGCTTTGTCTCTGTGCCCCCGGCCTCCGCCATCCCAGCGGTGATCTTTGCCAAGAACTCAGACCGGCCCCGGGACGAGGTGCAGGAGGTGGTGTTCGTGCCCGCGGGCACGCACCCGGCGGGGAGCCGGCTGCAGGTGGGCCCTGGGAGACCTCCTTCCTCTGCTCCCAGCCCCTGAGAGCTCCCAGCTGCAGAGAAGAGTATGAGCTTCCAGTCTTCTAACCTGAGGCTGGAGCCTGTTGTTAATCCTCTGTGGCCCCAGTTTCCTCATCTGCAAAATGGGACTAAGACCTTGGGTGGAAAGTGATTGGTCGGGTAGGGTGCAGGCCTGGAGTAAGTGCTGTCCTCTTTGTGAGTGGCCTTTCCCTCTCTCTCCAGTGCACCTACATCGAGGTGGACCAGGTGCCCAAGACCCATGCTGTGGTTCTGAGCCGCCCCTCTTGGCTGTGGGGAGCTGAGATGGGTGCCAATGAGCACGGGGTCTGCATTGGCAACGAGGCTGTGTGGACCAGGGAGCCGGTCCGGGACGAGGAGGCCCTGCTGGGCATGGACCTGCTCAGGTGCGGCCTCCTGAGCTCTGCCCTCCCCAGTCTGCATTCCGCTGGCTTCCCCCTGGCTGCCTTTGTCCTTGTCCCTGGCCACAGAGACTGCCCGGCCCTTCCTCCCTCCCAGCCCTGTGTCCAGGGGCTGATACAGAGCTTGGCCTGGTCTAGAAATAGGCTAGCCGCATTTAGCTTTTGTTAATAGTTGTAAACTGGTTTTGTTGTTGCTGTTGGCTTTTTTGAGACAGGAACTTGAACTTGTGTGTTGTGAGTTCAAGACCAGCCTGGGCTACAAAGTAAGCTAAGGCCAGCCTCAATTGCACAGTGAGACCCTGCCTCAAAAAGACCGGAAAAAAAAAAAAAAAGAAAAAAAAAGAAATGTCCAGTAGAGGCAATTATACAAGTGCTCGTGCAGCAGCTGTGCCTGAGGCGGGGCGGAGGACACTTCTGTCCCTGGGGCTGCTCTGGGCCTCTCCCCTGGATCCCTGGGCGCAGCTCTGGAAGCACTGGCCTCCAGCACTCAGTGTGGTCTACACAGCAGGCCTCTCTGGGCCTCCTCTGTCCAGCGGAGCTTCTTCCCCCTGGTGCTGATGGCGCTGCTTCCCTCTGCTCTCCCTCTTTGCCAGGCTGGCCTTAGAGCGGGGCAGCACTGCCCAGGAGGCCATGCTGGTGATCACGGGCCTGCTGGAGCGCTACGGGCAGGGGGGCAGCTGCCGGGAGGACCCGGCACCATTCTGCTACCACAACACCTTCCTGCTGGCCGACCAGACGGAGGCGTGGGTGCTGGAGACGGCGGGGAGGCTGTGGGCAGCTCAGAGGATCCTGGGTGAGGGGCCTGGAGCCGCACCCCTGGGCCGGCCTCCGGAGGCGGGGGGGGGGGGGGGGGGGGGGGGGGGGGGGGGGGGGGGGCGGGGCGGGGCCCGTCCCAGTGTCAGGCAGAGGGCACGTGAACCCACGTGGTCACTCTCTCCCCACTGCGCCTCCCTGGGTGGCGCACGCCCTCTCCACGCGAGAAGCCAGCACCCGGCCCAGGGCGCGGCGCAGAGCGGGTGCTCTACGGTAACAGAGCGGCTCCCCTCCTCCATAGCGGGGGCCCGGAACCTCTCCAACCAGCTGAGCATCGGCACCGACATCTCTGTAGAGCACCCGGAGCTTCGGAGCCAGGCCCGGGCCCAGGGCTGGTGGGGCGGACAGGGCTCCTTTGACTTCGCCCAGGTCTTCTCGCTGTCCCAGCAGCCGGTGCGCATGGAGGCGGCCAAGGCGCGCTTCCGGGCCGGGCGTGAGCTGCTGCAGCAACGGCAAGGTCTGCGGGCTGGAGAGAGAAGGGCTGTGGCCCCCAGCCCTGGGCTCGCCGGGCCTCACCCTGTCCTCCTCGGCAGGGGCCATCACGGCAGAGGCAATGATGGACATTCTCAGGGACAAGGGCAGCGGCATCTGCATGGACTCTGGGGGCTTCCGCACCACGGCCAGCATGGTGTCCGTGCTGCCCCAGAATCCCGCGCAGCCCTGTGTCCACTTCCTCACCGCCACCCCGGACCCGTCCAGGTGGGGCAGAATGGGGAAGCGAGGGGTAGCGTCCCAGGCAGGGGCGACAACGGGATGTGATCTTCCTCGGTCCCTCCATTCCTGCCCCTTAGGTCGGTGTTTAAACCTTTCATCTTTGGCATGGGAGTGGCCCAGGCCCCCCAGGTGCTGTCCCCCACTTTTGGAGCCCAGGACCCTGTTCGGACCCTGCCCCGATTCCAGACTCAGGTGGACCGAAGACATGCGCTCTATCTTGGACACCAGGCAGCCCTGGAGCGGATGGAGGCTGAGCAGGTGACCCCAGAGAACAGAGTGCCTTGGGGGGGCCACACCTGGGGCCTGGTACCCTGGAACCATAAGGGGCAGGGAGTGGCGGTGCTTGCTGCCTGGGACAGCATCCAGGGTCCTGACTCCCGTTTGTGCAGAGGGGACACACCTGCCCACACCTGCCACTTTCCCAACAGGCATGGGGACAGCAGCTCTGGCAGAAGCAGCAAGACCTGGAGCGGGAGGGCCTGGAGGTCCTGCAGGGGTTGCTGGCCACTGGTGAAGGGACTCCCCCACCGCCACAGCAGCTGGGCAGCCTCTTCCAGGCCTTTGTGGAGAGAGAGAGCCTGACCTATGCCGATTGCACAGCACCCAGCCTGGGGCACACACCATGACCTGTGCCAGCTCCTGAGCTGCTGTGGGAGGGCAGAGCATTCCCTGCAGCCTTTGCCTCAATAAATGAGTTTTATTTTCTGGTCCAGTGAACTGGGTCCCAGGTCCCATGGGGGTGAGAGCCACTGGAGGGCAGAGGGCAGCCCCAAGCTGGCTACAGGCACAAAGGTTGTGATGGGGCGTGAGGACACAGAGGGTCCACATCTGTGTGTGTGTGTGTGTGTGTGTGTGTGTGTGTGTGTGTGTGTGTGCGCGCGCGCGCGCGTGCACATGCTGTGATCAAAGACCCTGCCTCACACAGCAGCCGGCTACTGTTTGGGAGCAATCAGGACACGAGGTTTGGTCCTTGGCTTGCACTCTGTCTGCCCCCTGGTTCTGGGGCTGGTTCCTTTCCTTGGGGTGCCCAAGTGACACGAAAGGCTTCTAGGCTTGTGCAGAGGGGACATTTTATTGAGGAGGGGCCCTGGGCACAGCGTGGGGTGCAGGTGGGAGGGAAGCCACAGACAGATGCTGAATTTCACTTCTTGGCTGTCTTGGTCATTGTTTTGGTTGTGCTGGGGGCCTTGGCCACAGAGGTCAGTGGGGTGGGGCTGGCTTGGGTCCCCTTCCTGGCCTGGACAGAGCTTCTCTGGCTCCTGGGGGCCAGCACGCTTGGTTTGGTGGTGGGCAAGGGGGCCTGGGGCAGGGCAGCAGGGTGTGGCTCCCCTGCTTGCTCCGGAGCGACAGAAGGGCTGCTGTCCGTGGCCATCAGGGCAGCGGGCAGCTCGGTGATGCTGGGCTGTATCTCCATCCGCAGAAGGTGGTCCGTCAGGGCTGCCTGCTGCCGGTGTGCCTGGTGCCCGCTCATCTCCTGCGACAGCTCCTTGAAGAAGCCTAGAGGAGCCCGGGCGGCATGTGGCTCAGGGAGGTCCCTGGCTGTCCTCCTGTCATCCCTAGAGGGGTGCAGCCTGAGGCTGGGGCTGGGAGGGCTGAGATCTCTGGCTGCTCAGAGCCCCTGCCTGCCCACCAGCCTGCCACTTGTGTCCCGAGGCTGCCTGGGCTTGTGGCCACCCCCTGGACACCACTGCCATGGTCCCCACAGCAGGGCAGGGCAGGCTCTGGGGAGACTGCAGCTTTGGAAAGTGGGCTCACCTCGCTCTGAGCAGAAGGGCCCACTCAGCTCCAGGAACTCATCCTCACCCCCCGAGGCCTGGTCCTCCTCCTCTGAAGTCCAGCGCTCGGTCACAGGCTCCTTGTCAAGGTCCAGGAGCAGTGGCAGCGCGGCTATCACCACCTCCCTGCAGGCGGGCAGAGCAGAGGCTGCCCAGGAGGGAGCCAAGGCAGGGGTCCCGGGAGGACACAGTGAGGCTGCCACGGCTCTGTGGCTGGAAGGGTGGCGGTGCTCAGGCAGGGAGCGCGGCCTGGGGTCCTTCAGAGCGCTAAGGGCTGGCTGTGTGGCACGGGGGTTGTGGTGGGAGGGGCAGCTGGATCCACAGGGGTGGGAGAACAGGCATGGACGGTGCTGGGGTGCAGGCTGAGGGACCCACTCAGCTCTTTTTTTTTTTTTTTTTTTCTTTTTGAGACAGGGTCTCACTATATAGTTGAGACGGGCCTTGAATTCACTATGGAGCCCAGGCTGGCCTCAAATTCACAGCAATCCTCCTGACTCAGCCTCCTGAATGCTGGGATGACAGGTGTGCGCCATCACGCCCAGCCTTAGCCAGCACCTTTTGCCTGCCCTTAGTCCCTCCTCACCTGTAGCCCTTCTGGGTAGTGCATTTGTTTCCGGAGAGGTTGAGGATGAGAAGGCTCTGGGGGAGCTCGTCTGCACACATGAGAGAGAGGCGGGGAGACACCAAACTCACTCTGGACCCCGATATGAAGCAAGCATGAGCAGGGTGTGGGAGACACCACCATAGGGGAACGGGCGGAACGGACCTCCCCCTGGGGACATCTGTGAGCCAAGAGGAAGGTCACCAGGGTGTTCTTACCCAGCGTCAGTGAATCTATCACGTTCTCAGAAAGGTCCAGAAACTGGAGGTATGGGAGGACAAGGAGGTTTTCCACCTGTCTGATGCGGTTTCCTGCCAGGGACAGGAAGCTGCAGGGGACGAGGGGACAGAGACAGAGCTGAACACAAGACAGCTGGCGGGGAGGGAGGACGGCACCAGGCACCTGGGGGACACGCAGGGACCCTGCCTTTGGGGGCGGGAAAGCAGAGTGGGCTGCGGCTGAGAAAGCAGGGCTTGGGCGGCTGGGAGTCAGCTTTGGGGTGTTGCTTGTGTTTGCCCCTTGCTCCTCCCGCTGGAAGCCCAGGGTCCCACCTACCGCAAGGAGGGGACACAAGCCAGGTTCTGGATGCGCTGGATCTTGTTCTGCAAGAAGAAACGGGGCAGGGAAGCCAAGATGAGGTCACCTGGTGGGGGTCTTCGGGAGACAAAGCCCAGCACCGCGTCCACCGATCCCGCAGAGACTGTGCGCTTTGGGGGTGTCCACCCACCCGACTGCAGTGACTCGTTATCAGCTCAGGGAAGACCAGTAGTTTTCTCCAGGTGGGTGGATAGAGCTTGGGGCTGGCTACACTGATTAAAGTACACAACCAAAGAGGGGCCTGAGAATAAGGAAGAAGCCAGGGGTCACTGGTGGTTTTCATATCCAGAGGGAACATTGAGCATATATTCATTTAATCTGTAAAACTTTTTAGGAGCCAGATGTGGTGCTGCATGCCTATATCCCAGCACTCAGGGAGCTGAGGCAGGAATCTGAGGCCAACCTCCATAGTGAGATCAAGGCCAGCCTGAACTACATAGTGAGACCGTCTTAAAAAAAAAAAATTCATTCTCTGGGAAAGCGTAAGGGACCCAGCAAATAGCCTTTAAGTATCCGAAGGCTGTAGAGCACTCTTTATAGATTCCTCTTCTTCAAAACAGAAAATGGGCTTGAGTTGTGCAACCTGAAAAGTTTAGGGTGGACTGAAAAGTTTAGGGTGGACACAACGAAGAATTTCTAGACCAAGAGAAGTGTCCAACTGAAGAACTGTCATTCAAGAGTGTTTTCAGAGTCATTTTTTCTTTCAATACTTGGGACTAAACCCAGGGTCTTTGAACTAAGCTGCATCCCCAGTCTTCTTTATTTTTCAGACATGATGTCACTTAGTTGCTAAATTGTCCAGGTGAGTTGAACCTAGAATCCTCCTGCCTCAGCCTCCCAGAATGCCCACAGTACATGTAGGTATCACCATGCCTGGGCATCATCATCTGGGCATGGTTTAAATGCCTGCCTGAACTCAAGCAAAGGCATGAGATGCCAGTCTGGGTGCTTTCAGGTTAGACAGACTTGTAGAAGGGTATGGAGTTACCTTTTGCAGGTAGAGGCTATGAATATTCTGGAGGCCCTCTAGGTTCCTGATTGTGGTAATCCCTTCCCGGTCCAGCCGCACCGTCTCCAGGTCAGCCAGGGTGTGAAACCTAGGTGCAGTTTGCATGAGATAGGGCTCATTTCTGAGGTCTTTTAGTCAAGAAAACAGGGAGCGGGGAGGAGAGGGGTTTCGAGGAGGGATAAACAGCTGCATTGATCAGATATCAAGAACAGCTTCTGTCAAGAACAGAAGTGGTGTCTAGGTCATGAAACTGGCTTGCTGTGGAGACCAGGATTTTTTTTTTTTTGTCTTTTTGACACAGGGTCTGCTATGCAGTTCAGGCTGGCCTTGAGCTCGCTTTGTAACCCAGACTGGCCTCGAACTCGCAACAATCCTCTTGCCTCAACCTCTTGAGTGCTGGGATTACAGGCGTGCGCCACATGACCGGCTGAGACCAGGATTTTTGTCAGTGGGCAGGATGGGGTGAGGGGTAGGAGCCCCTGGGAAGCTCATGGTTCCCAAAGAGATTTGCAGACAAGAGAAGCCTTCCTCAGGCCAGCTTCAAAATAGAGGCGGAGACCAGACCATCCTGCAGGAAGACCCTTCCTCACCTCCCTTTTGAGTGGTCTCTGGGGGAACCAGCAAGTGTTCCCGCCAGGAAATTCTTAATTCCACAACATTTACTGAGTGCCTACAAATGACAGAGTCCCTGCCCGTCACCATGAGGGAAGCAGGCCAAACAAGTAGTGGCAGAGGCAGGTACAAAGAGCTGATGAGGTCGTGAGGGATTTAGTCCAGCACAGAGGGCTCAGAACTGCTCCCCAGAGAAAGTTACAGATGACGAGGCATTAGCTACAAAGATGGGAGGGCGTCGGGGAAGAGCCATTTCAAACAGAACGAATGGTATATGTATATGCTAACCCAGTTCTCTCTCTCTCTTTCTTTTTTAGTCTTTTGAGACAGGGTCTCACTATGCGGTTCAGGCTGGCCTTGAGCTCACTTTGTAGCGCAGGCTGGTCTTGAGCTCTCAAGGATCCTCCTGCTTCAGCCTCCCAGGTGCTGGGATTACAGGCATACACCACCACGCCTCGCTTAACCCAGTTCTTCTCAAACTTTATTTCTTACATTTTTTTGAGACAGGGTCTCACTATTTAGTTCAGGCTGGTCTTGAACTCACTATGTAGCCCAGACTGCCTCAAACTTGCAGGGATCCTCCCGCCTCAGGTTCCCCAGGGCTGAGATGACAGGCGTGAGCACCATGTCCGGCTTCAGAAGGATTTTTAGTGAGGGAAAATCACTCGGCATTAGTGTTGATCAGTGTGTGGAGTAAAGAAAGAGAGACCACTGACCAGCGACCACTGGGCAGACCGGTGCAGTGCAGGGAAGTGGTGGCCATTCCTTCCCCGCCCACTCACATCTTCTCCGACAGGTCCTCATCTTCATCGAAAGTCAAGTTGCGCTTAACGATAAGGGCTTCTGTGATGCAGACACCTTCCTCTGGGCTCTGGGCAAGCGTATCTGGGAAAACGATTCTAGCTGTCGCTTTTTTCATTCTTGGAGGCCCAGCTCTACCGTTGATCCTACTGTTGAAGCTACTGTGATTTTCCACTCAACAACCCACCGCCCTGCTCACCTCCAGACATCGTCTAAAATGAGCAGCTCCTGGTCAGAGGCAGAAGACGAGAATTTTGATGGCCTTTCGGGTTGGCTAAAACCAGGCCAATAGAGGAGGAAGGAGCTCACCCCTGGGAAACAAAGGAAAGGGGTTGAGTCACAGTACGTTGTTAGGGGTAGCTTTGAAGACAGAAGTAAATAAGGACGGAGGGTCTGGAGTTTCAGGGATGTGAAGGGGTTTTACCGGCAGCAAATGGGAGTTAGGGGGCAGAAGGGATGAAGAAGGAACGGCTCTCAGGGGAACCGCCTCGTTGCTAGGAAACCGGACGCCAGGTAGGGGGAGGAGGCGGGCTCGGCGGGGTCGCGCTCTGCGCATGCGGAGTAGTAGGTGGCTACACCGGGCGGATCCGCCTACTACTTCCAGTTAGTTGCCCCACAATCCCTAGCTGCTTCCGGCTCCGTGCGTCTCCTGTCTGTTCTTCCGGTGGCGATGGCCTTGACATTGGCTGGGGTGCTGCGAGGGGGTCTCCTGCTCCAGGCGGGTAAGAAGTAACCCAGGACCTCGCTGCGCATCTGGCCAGCGCCCCCTGGTCTTCGTATCCCCTCCTGTACTTCTGATCCTTCGCGTAATTTCTCACACCGGACCGCACGGGTGATCGCTTAACGCCGGCCAGATCGCTGGCCTTAAGCCGTCCGCTTCTCGGTGACTGCGGACTGGTAATCACAGCAGCGATGTCATCCACACACATTAGCATTAGCCCTACCTTCCGGCCCCCCGGCTCTGGGTTTCTCCAATGCACCGCGCAGCCCTTGCCGCAGACCCGTTTTCTTTGCTTGGACCCCTCCTTCCACGCCCCTGCTGCCCTCTGGCTCCCTCACGCCCAGCCTGCAGGTCGCCTCCTCAGGCCTGACCTCCCCGTCCTTTGTGAAACAAATTCAGTCTTTCTTGTATTGGTCACGCCGTAGTCTCGTCACAGTCTGTAGCTTTGCATTTCGTTTATGCGTTTGTCTCTCTGAGATTTTAAATCCCCTCAGAGCAGAACCGTGTCCCTTCTGCGTAGCCAGCAGGTGGCACGGGGCCTGATGCTGGTAGACGCGCGGTGGGTTTGTTTAATGCATTTCACCCCTGACTGGAACGGGAACTATGATAAATCTTTTGCAGATATTACCTTATCTAAACCTGAAAGCACCCTGTGGGGAAGGCGTCATCTTTCCCTCTTCACACGAGGAAACTGAATTTTGGCGAGCTGAGGGACTGGCCCTGTCACAGTAAATGGGAGGTGGCAGGTTAAAACCCAGTTGCATCTGTTTGCAAATCTGCTCTTTTTCGAGACAGAGCCTTGCTATGTAGTCCAGGCTGGTCTTGAACTCACCATGTAGCTCAGGCTGGCCTTGAACTCCTCCTTCAGCCTCCTGAGCACTGGGATTATAGGTATAGGTCACCAAGCTGTTCTTAATATTTAGTTTTTTATGGCAACTGGTAACGAAACCTCTTGCCCCAGCAAATCTGTGCCGTCTGACCTTCTAGCTGACCCTTTTCCTGAGGTCGCATCTCAGCGCTGGGAAGAAGTGAGAGGGAGAAGCCCCAGTCTCGGCCCCTGGGGGTAGGATGAAGGGGTTGCTTTGGCTCAGGGCCTCTGAGTGTCTCGGCACTGAGGGGTGCTGGCAGGTGCTTGTCCATAAGAAGGAGAGAGCGGAGAGAAACGGGAGAGGTATGAGCCGGGTATAATTTTTTCCCTTCTCTCTTTTTTTTGTACTGGGAATCAAACTCAGGACCTTGCGCTTATTAGGCAGGCGCTTGTGCCACTGAGCTACATCCCCAGCCTGATTTTCCCTTCTTGCTTCAAATCACAGGAGCAGCCTCAGAGCGGTGGGTAGGGTGTGGCAGGCATCAGCACCCTTAGGAGGCTCTTAAAGCCCTGTTTGCTGGGCCTGCTCGAGTTTCTGAGTTAGTGGATCTGGGGCAGGTGTGAGGGTTCATACTTCTCCCAGATGCCTGTCTGCTGCTGCTGTTGTTGGCTGGGTGGGGTTGGAGTGTACTTCCAGAACCACTGCCTGAAGCCAGTGACTGCCATACACTGGCAGGGCTGGTCAGTGCATGGTTTTTGTTGTTGTTGTTGTTGTTGTTGTTTTTTGAGATAGGGTCTCACTATGCAGTTCAGGCTTGCCTTGAGCTCACTTTGTAGCCCAGGCTGGCCTCTAACGTGCGACAGTCCTCCTGCCTCAGCCTCCCAAGTGCTAGGATTACAGGTGTGCTCCACCACACCCGGCCTTTTTTTTATTTTTATTTTTATTTTTATTTATTTATTTATCTTTGGCGGTACTGGGGGTCGAACTCAGGACCCTGCGCTTGCTAGGCAGGCGCTTATTCCACTGAACTATATCTCCAGCCCCTTTTTTTTTTAATTTGTTTTTAATTGCAGTACTGGGGATGGAGCCCAGCGCTTTGCACATGTAATAGTCACTGTTTGCCTGTTTATGAAGAGGTTTGCTCAGACCTATTGGGCCTTGCATAATATGTTCAACATACTTTCCCTTTTGTTCTTCTTTTGGGTCCTATCTTTGCGCATAAAGAAGAGCTGGAAGCCAAGCATGGTGGCACACTCCTATAATCCAGCACTTGAGGAGGCTGACGCAGGAAGGTCACAAGTTTGAGCTCAGCCTGGGCACTTTATTAAGACCCTGTCTCAGAAAAGGGCTGGGGATGCAACTTAATGTGAAGGCCCTGAGTTTAGTCTCCAGCACTGAAGAAAAAACAGTCGAGAAATGGGGGCCTTAAGGGACCAAGCAACTGACCTAAGGTCACTTACTAAAAAGCAAAGGTGGCTGGGTGTGGTGGCGCATGCCTGCAATCCTAGCACTTGGGAGGCTGAAGCAGGAGGATTGCCATGAGTTCAGGACCAGCCTGAGCTACATAGTGAGACTGTCTCAAAAAAAAAAAAAAGCAAAGTTTGGGAATTCAGGATTTCTGCTGAGCATCTCCTTATCCCACTCTGGTGCTGCATCTCTTTCTGTGAACCATAGCTGTCTATCGAGAACATGCATTTTCTTCTGCATATGGAGTAAAGGGAGGGCTTGCAAAAGGCTGCTTCTCACCATCACCGTGTCCTTCCCAGGCTGGCTGCCCACTCTCCGGAGCGTGCGACATGGCTCTAAGGCAGTGACCCGCCACTGGCGTGTCATGCACCACCAGCGGCAGAAGCTGATGGCTGTGACTGAGTATATTCCACCCCGGCCGGCCGTGAACCCTCGATGCCTGCCACCGCCCCCCAAGCCCCCCGAGGAGGTGAGGCACACGGGGCACACAGGGCAGGGTGATGAGATGGCGCACTGGAAGGAGTTTTCTCCTGTGAAGCTGTGACATTGCCCTGAGCAAGAACTTGTCTGAGAATAAAAAATTAAAAGAAGGGGGGTTGGGGACATAGCTCAGGTCCTGGGTTCAATTTCCAGTAAAAGAAAGCTTGTTTTGTGAAAATGTGTAAATTTCAAGTTAATGCTGCCAAAGAGTTACTTTTTTTGGTTGGATTTTTTTTTTCTTTTGGTTTTTTGAGATAGTCTTGCTATGTAGTTTAGGTTGGCCTTGAACTCACTGTGCAGCCCAGGCTGGCCTCAAACTTTCAGCCATCCTCCTGTCTCAGCCTCCTGAGTGCTGGGATTACAGATGTGCACCACCATGTTCAGCCAAAGTGTTACCTTTTATTTCTTTTTACCTGTTTATTTATTGGTGCTGGAGATGGACCCATGGCCCTCACACATGCTCAGCGTGTGCTGTACCACTGAGTCAAACCCCTAGCAGCCCTATCTTGTGTTTGTAACTGGTAAATAGTTCAGTGTGAGTAAAATGTCAGTTTGGTACTTGAGGCAATTTTCATGTATCATTGTCATACTGACTATGGGGAGCAGCGCAGGTTCTGGGCTTGGAGCACAGCCCCAAGTCTGTGACTGACTAATGAAAATGGAAGGGCTGCCCACATCCCTCAGGCAGGGCCTGCATGTGCCACCTGTTCCCTGAGCTGTTGGCATTCGGGCTGCCCTGGAAGCCCCAGCAGCTCTGTGGGGGTGAGTGGGGGGTGCCAGGTGCAGAGACGGCTGCCGCTCCTCAGCCATCACCCTTACTTAGGAGTCAGGCCTCATCCGGCTCCTCCGGCGGGAGATAGCAGCAGTTTTCCGAGACCACCGAATGATAGCCGTCTGCCAGAACGTGGCCATCAGCGCTGAGGACAAGCTCCTCATGCGGCACCAGCTGCGCAAGCACAAGATCTTGGTGAAGGTCTTCCCCAACCAGGTAGGGGCCACTGTGGCAGGGGACCACCTGCCCCAGCGTCACCGGCCAGGCTCGGCTCCGCTCTCCCTGAGGTGCTGTCTGTGGGCCCGGCCCCGCTCCAGGGCCCAGGCTGTGGCACCAGGGCCGCCTGTGACCATGGTGATGGCTCCTCCACTCCTTGGTCTCCATCAGCCGCTTTTCCCGCCACGGCAGGTCCTGAGGCGCTTCCTCGAGGATTCCAAGTATAAGAGCCTGCTGCCCCTGTTTGTGGGCCACAACATGCTGCTGGTCAGCGAGGAGCCCAAGGTCAGGGAGATGGTGCGGACCCTGAAGATGATGCCCTTCCTGCCGCTGCTGGGTAGGCAGACGCCCTGCCACTGGGGTCTGGGTTAGAGGGCGGGGGCCATGGGGCCTCATGTTGTCTGTGGGGTACATCCTCTCAAGGGAGGGGTCGGAGTCAACAGCATGTTCTTTGGTTTGTTTTTTTTTGTTTGTTTTTTGTCTTTTTGAGACAGGGTCTCACTGTGTAGTTCAGGCTGGCCTTGAGCTCACTTTGTAGCCCAGGCTGGTCTCAAACTCGCAACAATCCTCCTGCCTCAACCTCCCAAGTGCTGGGATTACAGGTGTGTGCCACCATGCTGAGCTGGTTTGTTTTTTGAGACAGTGTCTCCTTACGCAGTGCAGGCTGGCCTTGATTCATGGCCATCCTCTGTCTCAGCCTCCCGAGTACTGCGATGACAGGCATGCACCACCACACTGGGCAATATTAGATACCTTTATAATGTATAACCATCTCCCCGATCTGTTTCCATAAGTCTTTTTGTTTTGTAAAACTGAAACCCCATATCCATCAAAAACTGACTTCCTCGTTCATTCTTCCACTTCATGATTCTATTTTCAAGAAAGTTTAGCAAGTTGGGCAGTGTGGCACATGCCTATAATCCCAGTACTTGGGGGTTGAGGCAAGAGAAGCACAAGTTCGAGCCCAGCCTAGGTGACTTCGTGACTTAATGAGATCTTGTCCCAAAACAGACAAAAACAGGGCTGAGGGGGCAGCTCAGCGTGAAGGTCCTGGGTGCGGAAGGAAAGACTGTAGGAAATGGGCTCCGGGGGCCGGGCCAGGTGGGTGTGCTGATCAGGTCTCCAGTGAATCCGAGGGGGTGGAGCGCACCAGTGGATGGGGTGGGGTGGCGGCTGACCCGGGTTCTGAGCAGTTGGCGGGGACGAGGGCAGGGCTGGGACATCACTTCCAGAGAGGGGCACTCGCGAGTGGGGACTTCAGCTGTGCTCGTGTCCACAGGTGGCTGCGTTGATGACACTATCCTGAGCAGGCAGGGCTTGTTGGACTACGCCAAGCTGCCGAGCCAGGCCCTGCTGCAGGGCGAGCTGATTGGGGGGCTCAGCCTCCTGCTGGGCCAGACCCACGCCCTCCTGCAGCGCCGGCCTGCCCAGCTGACTGCCCTGCTGGAGCAGCACGTCAGGCAGCAACAGGAAGGGGCCTCCACTGCGGCGGCTGGCGAGAAGCCGGGCCCTCCCGAGCCTGCCCTGGACTCCTAGCCGCCTGTGCACCGGCCACCAGTGACACGCCCCTGCGCCGTGCTGGCCGCCGTGGGCCATGCAGAGGAGCCCGGGTGGCGTGGTGACCTGGCTTCTATTAGTAGCCCCTTCGGGTACAGGGCTGGCCACTGCAGAGACAGGCTGAGGCTGCTCCCTGGCTCCCCGGCTGGGGACCCGGTAGAAGCAGTCTCTTCTCTTATGCAGCTGGAAGGCTGCGACTCTTGCCCTGGCCTCCTCCCTCCTGGTCTGCTGTCCCTTGCTGACGTCTCCCTGCCCTCTTTGGAGGACCTGGCAGCCACAGAACCTCCGCTGAATGATGGTGCGGAATGGCCCGGTTGAGCCTGCACAGTCCCTGCACACACAGAGGAAACGGACAGAGATGTAAATGGCCTGTCCAGGTTGTGCAGGGAGCGGCGACAGGACAGAGACATGGACTGGCTCTCACACTGAGTCTGGGCCACCCGCGTCCCCAGTGGCTGGGAGGTCAGCTCTGCCCGCTGGCACCGCCCCATCTCGGAGGGTGGTCAGCTCTGCCCGCTGGCACCGCCCCATCTCGGAGGGTGGTCAGCTCTGCCCGCTGGCACCGCCCCATCTCGGAGGGAGGGCAGCTCTGCCCGCTGGCACCGCCCCATCTCGGAGGG
>PVLD010015895.1:0-24283 GCA_004027595.1 Dinomys branickii
AATAATATTCCATTATATAAAAATGCCACAATTTTTTAATCCAGTCTTCTGTGGATGGGCACTTGGGTTGCTTCCACATTTTAGCTATTACAAATTGTGCTGCTATAAACATGGGTGCACATATATCAGAGTGATATGATGTTTTCAGATCTTCTGGGAAAATACCCAGAAGAGGAACAGCTGGTTTGAATGGAACCTCCAGACCTAGTTTGCGGAGAAATCTCCAAACGGCTCTCCACAGTGGTTGCACTAGTCTGCATTCCCACCAGCAGTGTAATAGAGTCCCTATTTCTCCACAGCCTCACCAGCATTTGTTATTGGATGACTTTTTCACACTGGCCAGTCTTACTGGGGTGAGATGAAATCTCGATGTTGTTTTTATTTGCATTTCTCGAATGACTAAGGATGTGGAACATTTTCTCATATATTTATTTGCCATTTGTATTTCTTTGTCTGAGAATTGTGTATTCATCTCAGATGCCCATTTCTGGATTGGGCCTTTGAATTTAGACAGGTACGTGTTTTTTAATTCTTTGTATGTTCTAGATAGAAGACCTTTGTCTGAGGGACAGCCAGCTAGGATATTTTCCCAATTTGTGGGTTTTCTTTTTACTTTGCTGGTGATTTCTTTAGATGTACAAAAACTTTTCAGTAGGATGAGGTCCCAATTATTGATTCTTTGAAGTGTTTCCCTTGCAGCTTCACTTTTGTTCATGAACTCTCTGCCTACTCCTATGTCTTCAAGATTTTTACCTACTTTCTCTTTCAATAGGTTTAGAGTTTGTGTTTTAATATTGAGGTCACCACAGTAAATTTTTTTAAAAGTGGAAGTTGACTTGAAGAAACTCAAATTAAATGTCATTGTGACACGTGCTCATTTCTGAGCTTTCTTTTCAACAACCCATTTACTGTTTTAAGGGCCTTTTTGTTAGTTTTCTTCTGAGTGACACAAATTCCAAATATGAGTGAAATAAGTATGCCTTTAAAGCAATGATACACATTTGCTTTGGACTAAATGTGTCTGCCTCACCCCCACCACCCTTCCACCACTCTAAGTCATATGGTGAGATCTTAGCCTCCAGTGTGAAGGTGATAGGAGAAAGGACCCTTGGGAGGTGATGAGTTCATAAAAGAAGAGCTGCCAGAATGAGATTAGTGCCTCATAAGAAGGGACTCAAGAGAAGTTGCTACTTCTCCCTAAAACCTGCCACTTGAGGATTCAAGGAGAAGGCAGCCATTTGGAGAGCAGGAAGCAAGCCCTCACCAGTTACCTTGATCTTAGACTTCCTGTCCTCCAGAACCATGAGAAACAAATGTTTGTTAACTAAGCCATCTAGTCTACAGCATTGTGTTCCAGCAGTGCAAAGTGACTTAGACAAAATTCTCAAAACTTTGAAATATCTTTACTTCCTGGCATCTCAGAAAGTTTCATGTGGTCAGAATTACCTGTATAACTCATGGAGATGGATGCTGTGATGATTGATCTTGACTGTCAACTTGATCAGACTGAGAAACATCTGGGAAAGTGATAAGTAGCACAGTTGTGTCTGTGAAAGTATTTTCTGAGACAAGATTAGCGTATGGGACAGCAACGGGAGGGAGCAGATTCACCCTGAACAGAAGAGGTACCACCCAAACCTGTGGACAGGAGCAGAATAAAAGCAGAAGGAGGAGTGAGCCCTGTAGCACATTCTCATTCTCTCTTTTTCTCTCCCCCTCCCTCCCACCAGCCACCATGATTTCAGCCACTTTTGTCCATCACATGCTTCCCACTGTTATGTTCTGGCTCAGTGGGCCCTGAAGCAAGACAGTCAGGTTGTTGTGGACTCAAACCTCTGAAATGATGAACCCAAATAAACCTTGCCTCCTCTACGTTATTTTTCTCTGTTATTGTGTCATAGCAGTGAAAAGGTAACTAACACAAACGAAAAGAATGGGCTCTTTTATTTAAAAATTATTGAGAATTCCAAGGTACCAACAACAGATTATTACCACAAAGTCTGAAAAGTTGCTGTCACTGGGCAGTCAGAGATGTCTTCCCAGGTGGGGGAGTTATAGCTCAGATAGTCCCTGGAAGGGTACCAGCCTGCTGGACTCCCCTGTAGTTTCTTATTTGTGTGTCACATGGTTGGTGTGGAATTGGAGTTGAATGCCTTGTCTGATAGGGTGGTTAAAGGTCTAGGGTGTCAGAATAAATAACCCCCCAAATGACAAAGTTCTTCTGTGCATGAGGTTCTGGGAGACTGCGTAAGTCACTTCTGTGCTCCTAGCCCTGTACAACACATATGGTCATGGTACACACCATGCTAAAGAAGAAGATCCAGGGGGAAAGGTCACAGTGTGTCCCTAACATAGGGAACCATAGAATGACATCCCTCACTTCAGAAAATCCTGTGTTAAGTGAATTCCTATCTTCTTCTTATCTACAAGCTCCGAGACTAAAACATATGGGGGGAAATGCATAGTTTATGAAGACTCTCAGGATAATCATACTTTCTAAGAAAAGACCCCCTTTATCTTTTAGGTCAGTTTAAGTTTTTGTATTTGAGGACTCTTTTGTAAAGTGAGGTCTACTAATAATTTCTCCTTGTTCCTTACCTTGTTCAATCCTTTTAAATAAATCCCAGCATGCCTGATCTGCAGAAACAAGTTTTGGGCAATAATAGCAGGCAATTTATAGTGATAGATGGATATAACAAAAAATATGTGCTTCAGCCAGGGATAGTGCGTAACGTTTGTACTTAGGATGCAAGCATTGTTAAAGAGCTGTCAAGACTCCGTGTTTTATTCTGACTCTCTAGGCAGCCCACAAGACTCACAAAGCACTACTCCCTGGATTTCTTTTCTCTTGGGTTATTTATGATTGGGGAAGGAGTCAGGGAGGAGGTTGGAAACCCAGCTCTGTGAGTCACTTAAAACCAGGTGAAGCAAGGAGTGCTTATTAACTGGCACTCCCCCAAGAACCCACCTTGGCTGAAGGGACCCAGGTTCACACTACCTCTAGCTGCTATGACTCAGACTAGCCATGCTGGGGCCACCGTGATTTCAGTCTCCCAATTCCAATGACCCCCTCTGCCTCAGTTCATTTGTACAGCAGGCTTCTGAACTCCCTCCTCCTTCCCTGTTTCGCCTGTCAAGGTTCCCTCACTCAAGGGAGCATGCCTCCTTCCTCCTGCAGGAAGTCTACTGGTGGGCTCTGAGCAGGGCCAACACTGACTCTGGGTTGGGCCAGCTCCTTACAAGTGGAGCCCACATCTCTGTTTCCCCTACTACAGTATATGCCATGCACCTACCGGCGCATATGCACCTACTGAAGTATATGCTGAGCATTTACTACAGGTCACCTGCATTCTGCACCACTATGCTTTACATGGAGGCTCACAGTGTCTCCCCCTGAGGAACTCAGCACTGGTCAGAACGGAGAAGGCTAGTTCCCACAGAGCCAGACAACAGAAGCAATGGAAATGTAGGTCTGTCCACACTGTACCCATGCTAACCCCCTTCAATGGCTCCGATTCCAGTTTGGATTTTAAATGTTACTGAAGGCCCCTATGCTAAAGGCCTGGTTACCAGCCTGTGGTGCTAATGGAGGGTAGTGGAACCCATCAGGAACAGGCCCCAGTGGGGAGCTAGGTCACTGGGGTCATGGCCTTGAAAAAGTACTGAATTCTCTCTCTCTCTCTCCCCTCTCAATCCCCTCTCCTGCTCTCTCTGTGTTTTCCAGCCACTTTAAAATAAAACACGACCAGTATTTCTACCATGATGCACTCTGTTGCCACAGGCTTCCAAACCAATAGAGTCAAATGACCATGAGCCGAAACTGTGACTCAAAATAAAACTTTATTCCTTATACGTTGTTTTTCTCAAATGTTTTGTCACAGCAACAGAAAGGTGATTAACACAGGTCCACATCATCTCTTACTTAAACCTGTAACTCCTCAGTGTCCTCAGTAAGGTCTTTAGGGTCTGATCTAGTTTAGAGCCTTGTCTGTTATTGCTTCTTCCTTAAACCCAGTCTTACACATTCCACTCCCACCCAGCTGAGACTCAACTGAGCTATCTCCCATTTACAGGCTTTTGCTCAAGCTACCCACTCCACTCTGATGCTATTTGCCTCACTGCCCAACTGAGGGACATCCTTCTTCTTCAAGATATACGTCAAGCCTCAACTCTTCAACTCTTCTAGGAAGCTGTTCACATGCTCTTCTCCATGCCAGGGGAAACTGCACACTTCCCCTCACCTTTGCACCTCTGCTGAGTCCAACGCAGACCCAGTCAATCCCACTCTGGGAGAAGTCTACCCCTCCCATTACGAGCAGGCTGAAGGCAGGGTCTAGTTGTGTTTCTTTCCCCAAGAAAGGACCTAGCATAAAATAGCTTCTCAACACACAACTGTTCCTCAAAGATCTAAATTAATAGCCTGTCAATTAGTCCAAGCCCTAGTCCCAAGGGACTTTGATCAGTTCCCAGGCTGTACCCTGATATGGGTGGCAAGGACTCTGACCTCTTTCTTCTTGCTCTCACACACCCTCACACTCCTCCTTCCTCTCCTTCTCTAACTCAGCTTTCACAGTGAGAGCCTCGGAGTCAACACCAGTGTGTGAGAAAGCAGAGACGATAAAAAGGAAATTACAATCTTAAGGGTGACAGCCATGAAATGTTTGAAAAGTGCCTGAGGATTCAGCTTCACAGACTTAGCAAAGTAGATGCAAGCACGTATTCAAATTAAATGCAAATTTCCCACCTCATCATTCACTACTAGTACCTGGTGCGGCTAGCAGTCCTAGATGGAAAGACCTTCCTTCTTTTCTCAGGTCCCCCTATGGCACCTGTCCTACAGTCCCATGCAGTGAGAGGACAAGAAAGAACTCCCAGTGGGGACTTCTGGAGGCCCCACCTGGTGTGAGGTCTTCGGGAGTTAAGCCCAGGAGAAGCAAGCTTCTTGCAGGAAGGATATGTGCCGTGTGTGCTCTGTAAGGGAAGTGGACAGCTGGGAGAGCAGACGGATGGTTTCATCTAAACATTTGTCACCCAGAGGGCTCAGCATTCACTATAGGGAGCAGAAATGACAAGATATGTCTCACAGGACAGAGGATGGGCTGGTGGTGGTATCAGGACCCAAAAACATGAGGGGACTAGATCCAAGGAGGCAGAAGAGAGGGAGTGCAATCTGAGAGAGTTTAAGTTTACTTACAGCTCCTCCTCAGGTCTCTGGGGACCTCAAAGGAGGGTGGACACCACCGAGGTGGGGAAAGTTAACCTTAACCTCAAACCCAAGCACATAAGTAGATGACATTTTCCTAGGAGGTTCTTTCCATCCTGGAGACCATGTGCCTCAAAGCCATATATGTCGTATTTGAAAAAATCTAAATGGGAGGTCTGGCTCAGAGCTCAGATTGAGAGAGGACCGTCGTGGCTGACAAACTGGCAGGAATGTTGGATTTTTGACTTAGCACAGCAGGCCTGTCATTCAGATTCACGCAGAGACTAGCTATAAGCCAAGTGACTCAGTCAGAAGGCAAGGACTTGGCTCACTTTTGTCCACTATATCCTAAATAGGCTGACTGGGTTAGCTTGTTTCAGCACCCAGGACAGCTCCCTGGCTGGATTGGGGGACGCCATGGCAATAACACAACCGAGTTGAGCCACAGGGCTTTTGCTATCTAAGAGTAGAGGTAACTGGAAAAGAACACCTGTACTTTCTTGAGTTCTTTTCTTTTAGCCAAAGCACCACTCAGCTGCAACATCCCTTCCCCAACATTTTTTAATATGCAGGAAGAGGGTATTAGTCAAAGCATTGCTGAGGATCTGCAGAGAAAGGCTCCCTTCAAGGACTCAACAACATGAGCTAAAAATAACTTCTCTTCCACTTGCAATGAGGCACATTTCCTCTGGGGCTTTGCCAACTTCCGGTATTGTCATTCACTCTCTCTAGGTAAGTAGAAAAGAGAATGAGAGAAAATTAGGGGATATGTATAACTGAAAGTCCACCCACAATACACTGAGTTGCCAACTCACAGCAAACTGTGCAAGGATAGAATTGTAATAAGTAGAATTGTACTCCATTATAACAGAATACAAATTAATTCCTCTCTTTGTGCACTAAATTTAAGAAAAAATATTAGACATAAAGAACAGCTCGAATGGTGAACTTATTTTGAATGGAGCAGGAAGCTTGAGCTCTGAAATCCACAAACAACTTTCATTACCTTATGGAGTGGCCAGGGATGAATAACTTAACCTCTCTAGGCATCAATTTCTTTATTTGTAAGACAATAATAATACATCCACTCCACTCACTTCTGAGTGAACCAAATGACCTGGGCTTTGAACACCTGGGGTGGGAGGGCTTTCACATGACTTTTGAGGTTGGGTATAAACCACTCCCCAAAATAATCAAGCCTCAACCACTGTAGTCAAACCCATTAATAATGGTCGGTGGCTGACTTGGCTGTGTGTGCCCAGTGACTGAAATTAATTGGCCTCATAGATCCTTTCCCACAATATCTTTTAATCTGTATCACTGCATACAACAGAGGGTAAAAATTCAAATGCCTACAAAACTAGGTGGTTCTGTAAGTGAGCGGAGATGCCAAGCTGTGATGCCAAGGGAAGAGTGAAGGCTGTGGCAGGTGGTTGAGGGCAGACCCATGCCCAACCCAACAGTGAAGTGGCCACCAAGCTCTAGCAGCAGGCTATCATGTGGGACTAAGACAAATGTCAACAAGAATTCCAATGCTGTAGCATAAACCAGGAGTGTTGATCGATTTTTATGTGGAATCTCCAAGAAGCTGGGTTTTCTTTATTTTTGTTTTGTTTTGTGTTATGTTGTGTTGCATTTTGTCTTTTTAAAAACTATAGTTTTGGCAAAGATATTTTATCAGGAAGCTAGATTTTACCCACAACCCACCTACCTCTGTCTAGTAATAATGCGTTCTCCCTGATTTGATTCATTTTTAAAAGCTCATTGGTCATGTGGGTTTCAAGCCAAAAATAAAAATAATAACCCACCGAGCCATTCCCCATTTGACGGGGGTTTCTCCTGCCACTGGGATCTGTGCACCACTGACCACATGGGTGGCAGTGGCTCCACATGGGCGGCAGGCCAACAATCGTGGCAGCCTGCACTGTTCCTGTGCCTCCCTCTGTCCAGCCAGCTCTGCCAAGTCAGCCAGCTCTTCCAGCAAAGATCTTTGGAGATGAAGAGCAACACTGGAATATAATTTACATGTTGTCCTGGGGTAAAATTGGATGTTTCCGTCAATTCTTGTTTCCTGAATTTTACAAGCTCTGCAAATTAAGTGCAGCATATACTATTGTTGCTTGCCTTGTTCTGTGACAAGGAAGGCGGAACTGCTGGACCTCAATATGCCACTGGGGATGAAGAGTATTAATTGAAGTCATAGGCACTGGCTTTCCCCAAGCCCCCCATGTGCACACAATCAATGCATCCCACCTTCACTCGGTCACTACCAATAAGCCCTCTCTCAGGTGGATGGATTATTTTAGTTTCTCTCTTTTTTTCTGGACTGGTTACTGAATTCTGTTCACAAGCCCAACTCCAACCCCTTCAGCCTCTCTGAAGAGTCAAAAAGGCCCATTTGGGGGAATGTTTCTATCCAGGGCCATGTTTACCAATGGGGGAGATAATAAAAGGGCTACATGTTGGATTTTTCAGTTATATTTTTACTCCGTTCTTGTCAATAACAGCAACATCAAGTCATCTCTAGGAACAAAAGAAAAAAGACAAACCAGAGATTAACACAAGTTCAAATGCTTGGATGCATAATGAACAAAGTAAAGTCCACATCCCTAGTTGGTAAACGTCCTGAGGGCGGCAGCAATCATCTGCCTTGGGCAACCGTGTCCTCAGTTGCCAGCACAGTCCAATCTCTTCCCTTAGCAGACAGTGATGAAATTAATGTAGGAGAAATGAGTGATTCTGAGGAGTAATGGGGGGGTTTCTAAGAGCACAATGTCTAACATATCTGTGTCTGTAGATTAAGGATGATTTTAGGATTGTATCTGAAAGAAGAAAGAAGGAATATATTTAGATAAACTTCTGTAATTTTTATTTAATAAGACTTATTTTACATATATGCAACAAACACAGGCTGAAGTTGTTGAGGCACAGTTGACAGCAGTGTCCTCACCTGCGGCCAGGGCTGATGAGTCATTGTGCCCTCTGCAGAAGCTGGGGGCCACTAGGGATGCTCTCCCTTCTTCCAAGCACATCACAGCACTGTGCTGAGCTGCCCTTACTGCTCCAGTTGAACAGTCAAATAGGAAAAAGTCTGAGTACCGATGTGTGGTTCAGCATATCCCTTTCTATGGTCCTCATGTTACAGTAGCCATAACTGCTCCTGCTTGGGGTTGAGTTGCCATCCCGGGTCTCACAGGACAATGCAGAGCAGAGTCCCAAGAATCTGTGACAGACACGAAGCAATAAAAAGAAATAAACTTTTTTCCTTCAAGCCAGAGGGACTTAGGGTTGCTTATTACTGCATGAGCTGATTTATCCTGACTGACAGGGAGGTTTATCTGGCAATATCTGTCAGTATTTTAAAATGTTAATACTTTAAACTCTGTAGTTTCAATCTTAAGACTATTACAATTTCTTTAACACATAATCAGTTTTATACACGTGCAAAGTTATATGTGTATGAGGATATTTGTATTGAGCAACAAGCATTGGAAACAAATCTGATCAGCTTCTTCTTATGTTTTTTGCCTGAATGATTAATACATCATGGAATTAGCTGGGCACAGTCATGCTGACTTCACAGAAGAGTCAGAAATCACACAGTACAAGAGCTGGTGAAGCAAGTGATTCAGGATACATTGTAATGATTTTACAAGTCTGCTCTTCCACTGGATGACATTTGGCAGCAACATTCAGTACACTTTGATCACACCTCATAGACACTCACCAAAGAGGACTTTCAGAACTGCTTCAGAAAGTGGCAAGAACAGTGGATAAGTTTGCATTTTGAGAGTATTTTGAAGGGGATGAATGGCAGCATGTCTTCCACTGTAAAACTTTTAATTTAAACATTTACTGTATATTTTTATAACCTCCTTTGTACTTAATTTGTATACAGCAAGCCATCCTTGCATCCCAGGATAAATTTCAATTAAATTCCAGGATAAACCTGGAGGGCATTATGCTAAGTGAAATAAACTAACCACAGAAAGACAAATTCCACATATACTAAATGCATAGAAAACCTAAAAATTATAACCAAACTCATAGGATTAGGCAATAGAATGTTGGTTAGTAGAGGAGAGAATCGGAAATGTTGGTCAAAGAGTACAAAGTTTCAGTTTTATAGGAAGAATAATTTTTAGTGATACAAACCATAGGGAGGTGACTATAATTAATAATAATACATTGTCCATTTCAGAATTGCTAAACGTTCTAAACACAAATATCCTGAATTCAAGAAATAGATAAGCAAGAAGATGGACATGTTAGCTTCCTTCAGTCATTCCACAATGTCCAGGTGTATGAAAAGATCACAGTGTACCCTACAAATATACTTACTTGTCAATTGAAAATAAAATTATGATCATAACTTTAAGAAGAAACAATGCAAAAGGGAAGTATCCTAGAATGCCTTATATCCATTAATAGTTTGCAAATTACATTGAAAGTGAGGATACTTTATTTGTTTATGAGTCCATTTCTCCATCCACCTATCCACATCCCTCCTTCCTTTTAACTGTGTCTCCATCCATCCACTATACACACTAAGATAAAAATTGGATAGTTTACCCAAAAAGTGAATTCTATTCTGTGTTGGCTGCTTATGAAGTTTGGCTAAAGTTATTCACCTAGAGATGGAGGGCTATGTAGTACGGGAAGAAAAAGTATGTGTGGTTTGCAGCGAGTTACAGCTGGGATGCAGGCATGTTTCCTTGAAAAAGAAACTTGGGACCTTAAACAAGTTTCCTAAACTTTTTGGGCCTCGAAATTCTCATATGTAAAATAGACTTAACTGAGTAGTTTAATTTAAATGTTCTTATAGCTCAAGATGGAAATAAGGTCTTGTTTTGAAGAAACACAACCCTTACAGAAACTGAAAAACTTGCTTTCACCTTCCTCAAATATTTCCAGAGAGTCAAGGGAGAAAGGTAAATCCTTCGCTATGTCCCTGCTTGTCCCATGGCCTGTGTGCATCCCTGTCTCAGCTCCTGTCAAGTGCCCTCTCCACATGACTTCCCTGTATCTACTCCAGATGGATGTGGTGACTATAGAAACCCTGCTTTTTTAGACACCTAAGCTTTCCTAGTCTTTATGGTCTATCTGTACCACGCCTCCATTTTTATAAAGAGTCCCTACTCAAGTCTCATCAGATTACCCTTATTGGAGTGTTCCAGTGTCCTCAGCTGAGCCCTGATTCATAGAACACTTACAACCCTGACCCAGTGCTTGGATCTGAGTTCACAAAGATGAGAAATAAACAGATTGTTATCTCACCTTTCTCAAGGTTCTTATCTCATGGGGGAAACAGAAATGCAATAGGAAGCTACAAGACAGCTCCCAGGGAACACAATATAAAGATCAACTCAGAAGTATGCAGTACAGAAGGAACAGGCCAATGGTGGGAGTGAGTTTGGGTGAGTCACCGGTAAAGGCTTTCTGGAGGGATGGACTCCCTATCTGAGATTTGAAGGGGGTAACACACTCCACTGGAGGACAAGGTGGATAAAAGGCAAGTCCTAGAAAATACATCATCATTCAGTGTGTGAATAAAAACAAAGTGAATTCCTCCAATGCCTGGGACTCACTTTCTAGAAAAGAATGGCAGGGGAGAGGACTGACATAATTTAGTAAGTGCTATCTACTTATTTCCCTTATTCTGCCAATCAAAGACATTTTTCACTTTGTCACCCATTGCCATTATTATCACTCTCCACCAGAATATAATCTTGGAACAAATAAGAATCCCCAGCTGTCACCAACCTTTTTAGTACCAGGGACCAGTTTTGTGGAAGACAAATTTTCTACAAATGGGGCGGGTGTTTTCAGAAAGACTGAAGCATATTATATTCATTGTGCTCTTTACTTCTATAATTATGGCACTAGATTTCCATAAAGTGTCAGCAACGTAGATCCCGCACATGCACAGTTCACAGTAGGATTCATTCTCTTCTGATAATCTAATGCCACTGCTGATTGACAGGAGGTGGAGCTCAAGCAATGATTCAAGTTGGGGAGCAGCTATAAATACTGTACAGTGAAGTTTCTCTCACTAGTTTTCTGCTCATCTCCTGCTGTAAACTCAATCCCTAAGAAGTCTTGGACCTGTACATGTTTGTTGTATTCAGGGTTTGCAACACCATAATTTCATACAGAACACATAATTCATAGAACTATTTTATAGTAGTCACCCCGAGTTTAGTACAGAACAGTGTAGGAAATCTGACCACACACTAAAGACCCAAAGAATCCAGCTAAGGACCTGAATCCCATGACAATACCCTGCATGATTCCAACTGAAGACCTAGAGCCCCAAACAATGCCTCCCACAAGTCCAATTGGAGGCCAAGAGCCCATGACATTGTCTCATGCAAGCCTGTCTCCAGGATCTGCACTAGGGAGACCCCGAGGTCACTAGTGGAGATGAGAGAGTCTGTGCCAGTGAGATGAGTTTGTGCCAACAGGCTGAGGGATATGCACTAGAGCCAAGGAACGACACTCAAAGTAAGAACCAGAGCCCCTCTGAAAAGTACCACAGCCATCCTCAGCAACAGTGAGGTCCCAAGCTCTTCTGAAAGTGAGAACAGCCAAGTTTTTATCAGGAAAGCTCTTCCCTTCTCTCTCTGCCTCTCTGCTACCATGATGTCACCAGCTTCCCTCCATCATGCTCCTCTGCTGTGACATTTCTTCCCTGGACCCAGCAGTGACCTCCTCTTTCAAGTTCTGAGTGTGGAGTATTTTTCCCAGACTAGGAAGGTGACTGAGACACATAAACAAGAAATACCTGCTCTTGTTTTCCTCATTTGGTAATCACTGGTCTCACTTAACCCTTACATTCTACACACAAGAAGTGCTGCCTTTCAAATAAATTTTAAAGTATGTTCAAGCCCCCTTAAGCAGCATTTGCTGCCAGTCATTTGACTGCTCCCCACAAACAGGCTCTGATCAACCCTAAGCCCTGCCAGACACCTGGGCTCACACTACTCTTTGCCCTATGCTGTGCGGGAAAGCATTGTAGTTCCCAGATTCTTTTCCCTATAAGTCATTTGATATTTTCTGCTTCTCATGACTATTATGACAAGCAGCAAAATGGTGATCACAGCCATCTAAGAATAGAGATATTTGCAGAATTAATGATCAAAAAATGTTAAATTTAAACAATGCTACCAACTGGCAACCATTTGTGCATGTAAATAGTTCTCTTTGCCTCCAGTGAGGGAAAAAGAAGTAAAGGAGAACTACACAATTAGGAAGGGTCTCAGTAAGTTGCCCTCTGCCCCAAAGACGTTTTACATGTGGGATAGATTCTTTCTTGTTCTGCATCGATAATGAGACAAGGGTACAAGGACCAAGGCTGATTTCAGCAATTTCCATGGAGCTATTATATCTTACATGACAGTTAGATGCTAAAGTCACCACAGAAGGTAAAATTTGCTGTCAAAATGACCTTAGAAAACTTCTAATAGAAGTTGGGATAGATTCTACTTCTTCACTGAAGCCTCTGAGTGCTGGTTTTGGATGTTGGCTTGTACTTAGAAGCTCCTTTGTACAGAAAACATAAAGATTCAAATGAAAGAGTCACTCGTGACTCAGCTAGGTGCTCACATAGTGAGAGAGCCGTTCTGAATCAGATAGAAGGCGGGGATGGGAGGCTTTCATATCACCCCTGCACACTGGGGGAGGAGCTGCTTACACTAAGTGAGGTCACAAGTGGAGCTGCTCACTTTCTACGTGACTTTTCTTTTCCTCTCCCACAATTTCCCTTCCCATCCCCACCAACTGTGAATTAGCTACACGCATGAAGCAGTAGGATTTGTCTATTCATTGCCAAAGAAAAGGGAATTATCTTCTTTTCTTCCCTGAAAGCATCTTCTGCAGAAAGGGTTGCTCTGATGAAAAAGAAAAGTTAATCTAATACAGAGCCAAAAAGACCCTTCATTCTGTCCTCCCGTGGACCAGATCTCAACCAGGAGAAGAGCAAAGAGAATGGGGAGAGGGGAGAGGAGGGCAAGGAGGAGGGGTGAGACGGAGAGAAGCTGCTTCCAGTACCAGCAGAAGCCGAGCTGTTGAGGCTGCAGCTCAGGGGTGACTTTTTCTCCATTCACCCAGGACAATGGCAGCTGCAGAACTTGAGAGGGAAAGTTTAACCTATATTGTCCTTAAGAAGTGAACCCTGTGATGTGGTTGTATGTTTGGAACCTTAGGAAGCTGGAAGCTTTGGGGTTGGTTATGTCTTGAAATCTTTTTTAAAGATTGTCCTGATAGGGCAAAGGCACATGTTTGAAAGCCTTCAGAAGAACCAAGTTCAAGCCTAAATCTTATCCTCACCTACCATGTGGCCTTCTCCAAACCTGACTCCCTGGGCCACAATTCCTGCCCTACTATTGCCCTGATGCTGATTTCTCTTAATCTACTCAGTTCCAAGCATTATGAACTTTTCTGAAGGTCTTTTCAAGTAGTATCAGCTTATTGCCCAGCCCTGTTCTTCACCCAGGGTGAATATAGAAATTAAGAATGCTCAGAATACAGTCACAAGGAGACAAGAAGATAAACATCATGACCTTATGGGGGAAGACTTTGAGATTTCAGAGATCTACAAGAGAACCAGATATTGGATCATTCTAAAGTTCTTCAAGATTAACTCTTGGGGGAATTATTTTAGTTGTCTATATCAGACATCACAGTAACACAAAAACTTCTGTAGGCGCTGGAAAGCCTCCTATGACTTGGGGAATGACCCTTGGGATTATACTCTCACAACCTCCAGGAAACCTCCCTTTCCCCTTCTATCTTCCCCAACCTTCCTGCACAGATGCTGGAGCTTTGTATCCTTGGTGAGCTCTTATGACTCCACTTCACCTCAGTATCCACAGGGTCCATAGGTGCCTTCAAGGTGCCAAGACCAAATTAGGGGCCAGAAGAAAGAGCCGTCATGTGCACCGTGCTTACTGGTGTCTCAGTTGTCACTCTGATCTCCCAGATAGGCCTCTTGGCTCTGTGTTCAAACCATTCCCCGGGGGGTATCTGCTCGATTTATGACTTAACCACCTTCAGGCTTTTCTCAAATACTTCTTCTCTATTAAAAAATTAAATAACATCCAGATATGATGGCACTTGCCTATAATCCCAGAATTCTGAGAAGTTGACGCAGGAGGATCACATGCATGAACCCAGTGACTGAGAAAGACTCTGTCTCAAAATATTAAAGAATGTTAACATTTTAAAATGGCCAGGAATGTGGCTCAAGATGAAGGCTCTAGGTTCAATTCTCAATACTGTAATCAATTAATTAATTAAAATGAAATCCCACTTTGACCCTTTCATCTCTTTCTCTTTCCTCATTTTGTAATTAGAATTTATTACCAGAATGATGTCAGCAACCATGGCTAAAGTGTAAGAACCCCCAAAGTTCTTTCCACCATAAAGAGTGGGAAATATTACAAAAATTCTCAGAGTCAACTTTTTCAGAACTCTGGAAATTAATCAAAAGCTTGCAGCAACCTGGGCAACATTTATTCATGAACAGTGGCAGAATCTCATTCACCAAAGAAAATATCATGGCATTTTAATTTGCATTATTCCCATGTCCTTTTCTGCAGTTAGTGGTAACTCTGAAAAATCATAGCCCACTCTCAGAGTAGCCTGGAAGACAGAAGAGGAAGAAGAACATAACTAGAGCTCTTTTAAACCTTTGTTCCCCCCAAAATCATCACTAGCTGATCCACATAAAGGTTCACTGTAATTCTCCACTTGTACAGCTGTTTGTGTTGGACCTGAGTTGAAGCTTGCTCCCTGAAAAGTCTTCTCCCCAGGGGTCCTTGTTGAAAATAATTTACAAGCAAGTGCTTTAACTTTGCTTTGATCGGAGTGGTACATAAGAACAGAGGCAAACAATATACTAACCATAAACCTTAAAAGGACAGGCAGGGTGAAACAATGAGGTGTTCATAGTGGAGATGGGGCCTTAGGGACCTGAGTTCTTTCTTCAAGTCAAGCATGAGACACTGCATAAGCAGAAAGTAAAGGAACACAGAGTTGTAATTACATGCCTAAGCATTGAAAGCACCCACATTCACAGGACTGATAAGCACAAACTGTGAAATTCATTGTTTCCAGATATTTAAGTATAATTTTCAGATCACTGAATTAACTAAGTACAGATTTTGGTGGTCACACACAACAGAAAATGCAGACTGTAAAGATTTAGATCAGAACAGTCACTAAAATACACAAAAACTACAGCCAAGGAGGAACAACTATGAATCCTGAAAAAGAAAGAAATCTGATTGAGAGTTGCCATATTAATTGTCCAACTTTCAATAAAAAGTTCTAAGATATGCTCAGGAAAAAAAGATCATCTAGAGAATAATCCTTGAGGAAGCTTGGACACTGTATTTAAGACAATGATTTTAAGTCAACAATTTTACACAAATAAATAAATATTTAGAGGTTATATAAAAATATGTCTAAACATCTAAAAGAAACCTGAGAATGCCATTTTACTAAATAAAGAATATGAATTCACAGACATAAATTATTAAAGTTGATCCAAATATAAAATTAAAAGCATAAAGACAAAAACTAAGAAATGCAAGCAAGAATGCAGAAAAAGGGGACCTCTTATAAACAGTTGATAGGAATATAAATTAACCATTATGGAGGACAGTATGGAGGTTCCTCAAAAAAACTAAAAGTAGAACTATTACATGATCTAAGAATCTGCATCTGGATCTATACCAAAGGAAATGAACTTAGAATGTCAAAGACATACGGTACTTCTCTGTAACACTAGTCACAATAGGCAGGATAAAGAAGCAGCCGTAAATACTCAGCAGTAGATGGGTAGATAAAGAAAATCCAGCATTGATAAACACAATGAAACATTATTCAGACACAAAAAGCATAAAATCTGGTAACTTGCAAGAACATAGATAGACCTGGAATTCATTATGCTAATCAAACAAGACTGTATAATATGACTCCTGTGTGGAGTCTCATGGAAACTGAGAGTAGAATACCGGTGGCCAGAGACTGGAGGGAGCCATGGGGAGAAAGAAGAAATGGGCAAAGTTTGATCAATGGATATAATGCTATAGTCAGATAGAAAGATTTAAATTCAGATCAGAGTAAAAAAAAACAGTTAAAAATAATGTATTGCATATCTCAAAATAGCTATAAAAAATTTTAAATGGACTCACCATAAGGAAATTACAAAAGCTTAAAATGATGGATCTGTTTATTACCCTGACTTGATCATTATTCTGGGTATATATTTATCAAAATATCACACTGCACTTCATAAATATGTATAAATATTATGTGTCAATCAAAAAATAACTTGTAAAATCTTGTTAGGAATTTTTTCAAGTAAGAACACTATTTCTTTCCATTTATCCATACATATAATAAAACATTATATAACTATATGAAAATAATGAAAAAGGAATACTAACTGAAGTTTTAAAAAACAGGAAACCTAAAAAAAATTTTTAAAACTTTAATTTTTTTTTTTTTTTTTTTTTTTGCGGTACTGGGGATCGAACTCAGGACCCTGCGCTTGCTAGGCAAGCGTTTATTCCACTGAGCTATATCCCCAGCCCCCTAAAACTTTAAAATAAAAAACAGGAAACTTGAGGAGGTTCAAGAAAAATCAGCAAACTTAATGTTAAATCAATTAACATTACTCAGTCTGAAGAATAAAAAGGGGAAAAAATGAAGAATGAAGAAAGCCACCGCAACCTGAGGGGCATCCACAGGAGCACAGAAGTGTGCTGTGGGCAGTTTGGAGAGCAGAAAAGAGCAGATGAAAGGTAAGGAATCAAAGGAGACTTGTTAATCCACAAGCAAATCATAACACAGCTGTCAAAAGACAAAGGGGGGACAATCTTGAAAATGGCAAGAGAAAAATGATTTGTAATATGCAAAGAATTCCCAATAGAATAAACAAGTGATTTTTTTTATCAGAAGTCACAGAGGCCAGAAGACAGTAAGATGACATAGTCAAAGTCTAGTAAGAAAAAAACTTCCAGATGAGAATCCTATATCCATCAAAATTATTCTTATGTCAGGGATGGTGGTACACACCTGCAATCCTAGTACCTGGGAGGCTAAGGCAAGAAGGTTGCCATGAGTTCAAGCTCAGTCTGGACTACATGGTGAGACCCTATCTCAAAAAAACCATGAAAAATTGTTCTTCAAAATGAAGGAGAAGTTAAACATTCCCAAAACAAATACATGATTACAAATGAAATAATTTTGATGAAGTGAACAAATTGTTAGAAATATGAGAACTACCCAAACTGACTGGAGCAGAGATGCAATAAGTAATCAAACACCTCTAGAACTAGAGAAAGCAATCGTAAAATTTGTATGGAATTAGAAGAGACCTACAACAGCAAAATCATTTCTGGGTAACAAGGGCAAGAAAGAGGGTATCACAATCCCAGACTTGAAGTTATACTACAAAGCTGCCCTAAAACAGCATGGTGTTGAGAAAAAAAGCAGAAATCTGGATCAGTGGGACAGAATAGAAGATGCAGAAACAACTCCATGCACACGCAGGTATGTTATCGTGAGAAAGGGGTCAAATTCTTTCACTGGAGGAAAGATAGCCTCTTCAACAAAAGGGAAGTTCACCAGTTCATGTAATAATCAAACTACTAACTGTCAAAGACAAAGTAAAAAGTCAGACAGTAGCAAGAGATAAGATAAATACACCAAGAAATAAGGAGATATACCAGGGACTACTGATGTAAGTAGTTTTCTCAGTAGAAATTCTGCAGACCAGAACACAGTGGGGTGATATATTTAAAGTGCTGAAGGGGAAAAAAACTGACCAAATAAGAACACTTTACCTTGTAAAACTGTAGGTCTAGAATCTGTTTTAGTCCAGGGTGAACAGGTCCCAAGAACGAGGTACCCGCGGATGAAAAGACGAAAAAGAAATACAAGACAAAATTCTAGGATCAGGGGGCTTACAGCCTCGGACTGCAGCCTCGAATACCATTTTCAGTCACCTTTTATTGAGAAAAAAACAGAAGAGGCAACTGGGCTAAGGGGAGGATATCAACCAATTTAGCAGGGACAATCAACTCAATTATCATAGGCATGAGACTTGGCTAGCTAGCAATCATGTAACCATTCCTTCCCGCCTATCACACAAAGCATTTAGTGTTGACCCTGGAGCTTACAAGGCTTCTGCTAGACTTCCTCCAGAACCCAGCAATCAAGGCTAGGTTAGGCCTGAGGCAATACATTGAAAGATTAACTAAGAAATGTCCTCCACATAAAACTGTTTTTCAGAAATGGAGGAGAAATAAAAATGTATTTTGGCAAACAAAAGCTAAAGGAGTTCATCACCACTAGACTTAATGTGCAGGAGTTGCTGAAGGTAGTTCTTTAAACCAAAACAAAAAGCTGCTAGTTAATAACATAGAATATATGAAAACACAAAACCTAATGGAATAAGTAAAACATACATATTCAGGATATTCGAGGGCTGTAATGATGTTTTGTAGAGCAATTTCATCAGTACTACAACAGTTACAAGACAAACAATAACAGATGCAGTTGAAATAAATTGTCAAGAGATATACATTTAAAGTAATACATAGTTTGACATCAAAAAATACAAAATATGGAAAAAGTGTAGAGTTGTTGTATGCAAGCAAAGTTATGAGCTTGAAATAAGCAAAGTATAAGATATTCTATGTAAATCTTAAGATAACCACAATGCAAAAATCTTTAGCAGGAATACAAAACAAAAATAGAAATGATTCAATGTATACCACTACAGAAAGCCATCAAACCACAAAGGAAGGAAGAAACAAAGAAAATATCTACAAAACAATCAACAATTAACATAATGGCAGTAGTAAATCCTTACATATCAATAATTACCTTAAATGTAAATTGATTAAATTCTCCTTTAAAAATACAGAATGACTGAATGGATAAAAGTACAAAACCTAACTATATGCTACTGTAAGACAATCATCATATTTTTAAAAAATGATTATTTTTAAAGTGAATACAAAACAGTAAAAATGATACAGAATTTCAAATCAAGATGATGGAAAATTAATGATGGTTGTTATATTACATATTGTTATCTTCAAAATAAAGTTGCCCAGATTACCAGACATAGGTGTGTAAAATTGATCAAACAATATAAGCACTGTTCTTTTCAATAAATGAATAGAAATTAATACTCCAATTATCTTAGCTAACGTGTGTGTATGTGTGTGTATTAGTTTTCCCTTCCTTCTTCTTTCCTTTTCCCAATGCCAGTTGTTCTTTCCTTTTGAGCAGTTTATTCTCCTTTCACAGTGTTTATTGTATCTTTTGGACATTTATTTACTCTTTCAGTTTCTTATACTAGGAAGACAACAAAATGTTTATACATATGAGTCTGATTTATTTCACATACGAGTATGGTCTCTAGTTGCACACATCTACCTATAAAAGCCTCAAGTTTATCTTTCTTTATAGCTGAGTAATACTCCATTTTTTTTATTTTAAAGACAGTAGTAAATGAGACACAAACAAACAAACAAAAGAATACTAGCAGCATTTCAGAATCACAGACATAAACAAACCAAAGCAAGAACATTTAAAGTGATACAGGCTTTCAAGAAAAAATAATATGAATTAACAGTGGTTGTTCTATTACACATCAGTATCCTCAACTACATGGCTCAGATTACCAGATATAAAAATGGAAAGATTGTTCAAACCATTAGAGAGAATAAGAAAATAATTGTTAAATAAAACAGGTAATACAGAGTTTCACTAGACAAGAAAGTGGGAATTCACCATGGTAATTCCACTGCATATTGTTACCTTCAAATCAGCTGCCCCTATTACCAGACACAAGCATACAAAATTGATCAGAACATAAAAAATTTTAAGCATTAACTATTCCTTCCAATACACCATCAGACACCAGCAATACAGTTATTGCAGCTATTCATATATATATTTATATTTTGCCTACCTTCTTTCTGGTTTCTTCTTTCTCTCATCCCAGTCATTCCTTCCTTTGAGCAATATGTATGAAAGTACCACATCATTTTATTCATGTCTCAGTTGATGGGCATTTGGGTTGTTACCAAGATTTAGTTATGACAAATTGTGCTGCTATAAACATGGGTGCACATATATCACTGTGGTATGCTTTTTTTAATTCTTTTGGAAATGTCCCCAGAAGGGTAATAGCTGGGTTGAATGGGACCTCTAATTCTAGTTTTTTGAAGAATCTCTACACTGATTTCCACAGTGGTTGTACTGGTCTACATCCCCACCAGCAGCGGAAAAGCTTCCTTTTCCCCACAGCTCTTCCAGTATTTGTTATTGGTTGATTTTTTGATGATAGCCATTCTTTCGAGGATAGATGGAATCTCGGCATTGTTTTAATTTACATTTCTTGAATGACTAATGATGTTGAGCTTTTTTTCATATATTTATTTAGCATTTGTATTCCTTCATCTGAAAATTGTATGTTCATCCCAGATGCCCATGTTTGGATTGGGTCTTTGAATTTCGGAGGCCTGATATTTTTTTAATTTTTTATATGTTATAGATAGAAGTCCTTTGTCTGAGAGACAGTTGGCTTAAATTTTTTCCCAATTTGTGGGCTTTCTTTTAAATCTGTTGGTGATTTCTTTTGATGTAAAAATTCTTTTTTATTAAAATCTTAGTTGTTGATTCTTTAAAGTATTTCCCATGCAGTTAGATTTTTGTTCATGAACTCTCTACCTACTCCTATGCCTTCAAGATTTCTACCTACTTTCTCTCCCAGTAGATTTAGTGTTTCTATTTTAATATTTAGATCTTTGATCCATTTTGACTCTATCTTAGTGCACGGTGATAGACATGGCAGACAGACTAAAGTGGATAGATAAGATATTCCACACAAATGGAAACCAAAGGAGGTTGGGGGTAGTTACATTAGACAAAAATCAGCTTGAAACCAAATACTGCCAAAAATAACATATATGATAAGGGAGCCAATTCATCAAGAAGATACAATTGTGCACTCAGTTCGGAGCACCTAAGTATGTAAAACAAATATTAAAAGATCTGAAGAGAGAGAGAGGTGGCAATACAACAATATTAAGGGATTTTAATATCCCACTTTCAACAATGGATAGATTATACAGAGATAACAAATAAACATCAGACCTAAACATCTTAGACCACATGAACCTAACGGATAAGTACATAACATTCCATCCAAGAGCAACACAATAATTCTTCTCAAATATACACAGAAACTTCTTTAACACAGATCACACATTAGTGCACAAGACAAGCTTTAAGAAAATTCAAGATGACTGACATCATAACAGGTATCTTTCCTAATCACAATTACATGAAACCAGAAATCAATAACAAGAAAAATATTAGAAAAGTTCCTAAATAAGTAAAAATTAAACAACATGCTCTAGAGCAACCAATGGGTCAATGAACAAATGAAAAGAAAAGTTTTAAAAGTACTTTGAGGAAAAGGAAAATGAAAAAAATACAGTGGTATCTCAGTTTACAAACTTAATTCGTTTGTTGACTTGGGGGAAGATAACTGTTTGTGTTTGTATCAGAAACATGGCCGTGGTCATGTTTGTCACCAGATGAGGAGTTTTGAATGGAAGTAATATTTTACCTAATGCTTTTTTTTCTTCATTTTTGCAAACCAAATTGCTTGCAAACAGAAGCATCCATGAAATTGTTACTGTACACTAAAACTTCTAGGATACAGAAAAAGCAGTTCTAAGGGGAATGTGTATTGTAATAAATGCTCACACCAGAAAAACGTTAAGACCATCAAATAAAAAATATCAGTCCTCAAGGTACAAAAAGAAGAAACTGAGCCTAAACTTAGCAAAAGGAAGGAAATGACAAAAACCAAATTGGAAATAAATGACATAGAGACTATAAAAATAGTACAAAAGAATAACAATGCTAAGAGTTGCTTTTTGAAAAAATACACAAAATTGATCAACATTTAGTTTGACTAAGAAAAAGAAAAGTCTCAAATAAAATCATAAATTAAAGGTGAGACAAATGATACCAAAGGAATACAAAACATGAGACTATTCTAAACAATTATGCTGTCCACAAATTCAGTAATCTAGATGGAACAGACAAAATCCTAGATATAAAAAATTCTACGAAGACTAAACCATAGGGAATCTGAACAAACTACAATGACTGAGGAGATTAAATCAGTAATGAAATCACACATCAAATAAAAGCCCAGGATCTGATAACTGCATTACTGAATTTACCAGATATATGAAGAACTAGTATCAATCTCAAATTTTCCAGAAATTTAAAGTGGAAAGAGTACTTACAAGCTCTATTTATAACGCCAGTACAGTCTGACTTCGAAGTGAGACCAAGATATTAAAAAAATAGAGGGAGTGAGAGAGAGATTAAGCCAATATTATTGATGAAGATAAATGCAAAAATCCTCAACAAAATATCAACAAACCAAATTTAATATCCATTAAAAGGAACAACCATCATGATCAAGAGGAATTTATCCCTAGGATACATGGGTGGTTCATTAAATGCAAATCAATAAATATGATAGAGCTGGGCATGCCCTTAATTCCAGGACTATTGACAGAGGCAGGAGGATTACAAGTTCTAGCCCCAGCCCAGAAAGTTTAGCAAAGCAGCAAAACCCTGTCTCAACATAAAAAATGAAAAGAGATGTAGCTTAGTGTGATATGTCTGAGTTCAATCCCCAGCACTGCAAAATAGAGTAAAATAAAATGTTAAAAATTTTAAAAGCCTGTGATCATCTCACTAGATGTATAAAAGGAATTTGACATATTTTTTTTTCAGAAGGACACTGTTCTCAAAGATAGTCAGGTAAAGCATACTCTCTTCAAAGATATCCTGTTTAAGGCTATTCCTTCAACAAATAATGGTGGGAAAACTAGATATTTACATGCAGAAGAATGAATTGGATCCTTATATCAGACCACATATAAAAATTAATTCAAAATTGATTAAAGACTCAAGCATAAGACCTGAAATTATAAAATTATAAAAAGAAAATAAAGGGAAAAAGTACATGAAATTTGTCTAGGTAAAGGGTTTTTTATTTGACCCCCAAAAGCACAGGCACCAAATGCAAAAATAAGCAAATGGCACTGCATTAAACTAAAACGTTTATACATAGTAAAGGAAAGAGTAGTATGAAGACATAACCTGAAGACAGGGTAGAAATACTTACAAGTCACATGTCCAATAATGGATTAGTATTCAAAATATATAAGGAACTCAAACACTCAAGAGCAGAAAAGCAACCCAAGTAAAAATAGGCAGGAACATAGACTTTTCTCAATAGAAGACATTTAAGTGGCCAACAGATACATGAAACGTGCTCACCACTTAACATTAGGGAAATTCAGATTGAAATCACAGTGACACATCACCTCACATCTACAAGAATAGCCATTACCTGAAAGACTGATGCCAACAAATATCGAAGATATGGAAAGAATCAAAGCCTTGTACACTGTTGGTAGGAATGTAAACTGATACAGCCATTATGGAGAACTTTATGGAGGCTCCTTCTGAGTTTACCAAAAGAAATAAAATCAGTGTGTGCAAGAGATGGCTGCATTACCAAATTCACTGCAGCATTATTCACAACAGACAAGCTATGGGATCAATTTAAGTGTCTATCAGTGGATGAATGGATAATAGCAATGTAATATAAATAAAAACAGTTGAACACTATTTAACCTCAAAGAATGAGAGAGGAAAATCCTGCCATTTTTCATAGCGTGTATGAACCTGGAAGACATATGCTAAGTAAAATAAAACAGGAACCGAAATTCAAATGTTGCATAACCACATCGATAACGTGAAATCTAACAATATGGAACCCATAGAAGAAGAGGATAAAATGGTGGATAATGAAGGCAGGCTGGTCTGCAGTTGGGGAAAAGGTAGGAAGCCAGGAGGTTGGGGAGATGTTACTCAAAAAACACAAAAATTCATTGATATATTTAGGAGGTATATTGTAAAGGTGATTAGTATATTTCATAAAAAATACTATGGACT
>PVLD010015895.1:24383-47016 GCA_004027595.1 Dinomys branickii
TGTCTGACTAAATTTGCATGTCTGTATATGGGTTCATATATTTACACTTCGAAGATATCAATGGATAAAGCAATAACCACTGTTGAGACCATATCACCTTGTCTATAGATTAGTTGTGATTGTACTATTTTTTATGCTAATTGGTGTCTGTTTGTCAATATGTTTTTGTACTTTTATTTTTTTTAAATAAAAAAAAAGAAAAAAAATACTATGGACTCAAAAATTGCTGATTTTGTTCACTATACAACAAAATGATAAATATAGAAACTTCATTAATGAATAATGAAGTTTAGTATTTCTATAGCATGTACAATATAACTGAATGTCATGTATACATATAACTATATATAATTTTTATTTATCGGTGGAAAATAAATATCAGTAACGAACAAATAAATTCACATTACATTTCACTCAGCAGTTCCACATTAAAAAAATAACAAAACCGCTTATCCCCATCTGACATCATATACAATTTGGTTATGCAATTAATTTACTGTGGTTTCCCATACTAGAAATGAAGCTTGACAAAGGCTGGAGGTTTTAATGTGTTTTGTTCATTATTTTATCCCTAGTAACTCTCACCCTTGGGCAATCAATAATGCATGAATGAACAGAAAAGAAAGAGGAAAAGAAGAAAGAAAGGAAAGAGATAGGAGTGGGCTTCTAGGTGGGAAGTAAACAAACACACTACAGTATATCTCATGGTTGGGCACCAAACTGAACTTAAACTCACCTGAATGTCCACTATGTGATATATATAAACAATTGAATATGACTTAACCACAACAAATGAGAGAGGAAAATCCTGCCATTTCTGATAGCATGGATGTACCTAGAAGATATATGCTAAATAAAATAAATCGGGCACTAAGTACACACTAACACACAGTAGGTAATCAGTAAATGTCCATCAAAGAAGTGACTTGGTGAGCAGACTCCTCAGACATGTGTCTTCTTCCTTCAGTTAATGCCATTCTTTCTTCTTGCCCTAACCAAAGCAGGCCTGTAATGGGATTCTTGGCTGTTCACCAAGACCACAGGATAAACCGTAGGACAATTACTTCCTTATCTTCATTTTGCCCTCACTAGAAGGCAGAACAAATCTGTGCGCCCCCAGTGTTTGCTAAGATGTGCCTGCCCAGGGTTAAAGTGCAGAAGAACAGTAAGCATGAAAACAGTTGCTCTGGTTCTTAGACTATAAAACAGCATTGACTCTGGTTTTATTTTGCCATGTCTGTAAAGTCATATTTATCTTGTTCACAGCAACATGTTGCTGTCTGGTTCCATCATAAGATTCAGATGTTGACACTGTTTTCTTTCCTTATTTCCTACACTTGCCTAAACTAGGGAGTCACAAGCTCATGTAGCCACAGGAACTTGTCATGATGTGATGGGGGCCGTGTAAACTAAACAGCTCAGACTATCATACAGTTCCACTGATGTCATGGAGATCAATACGTGCAGTTGCCAAAATCAAGGAACCAATCTCTCTCCCTCTCCCTCTCCCTCTCCTTTCTCTCTTCCTCTGTTTTCTCCTCCCTCTCTCTCCCCTTCTCTTCCCTCTCTCCTTCCATTTCCCTCCCTCCCTCTTTCTCTCTTTTCCCTTATAGTACAGTGTAAATGTATCTCCCAAAATTAATGTGATTCATGTGTTAAGAACTGCATCCCGTGCAATAGTGTTGCCAGGTGGGAGCTAGTGAGCCATCATGGAGGACTCTTCTTGATGGATTAATGACCACAGAAGTGTGTCAGTTTTCACAGAAATGGATTTGTTATGAGACCAAGCTTCACCCTCCCTTACTCTCTTCCCAGCACCCTCACTGGCATATCCACCATTTGCCCTGGGATAAGGCAACACGAAGGCTCTCACCAGGTGCCAGAGCCATGCTCTCAGACTACCCGGCTTCCAGAGCCATCAGCCAAATAAATCCATTTGTCACAGTGTACCCAGTCTCAGTTATCTGTTACAGCAACAGAAAACAAATTAAAGTTCTCTCTGCACCCACAATGGGCTGAATATCTGGCTTTTTTGTAAAATATATTTATTAAATTCTTTTTTAAAAGACCAATTTGCTTATTTGATCTTTAACTCTTTTATTTATTGTTGCTTGCTACTTGCTGTGGGGACTTTGGGTTTAGAAAGTGAGTTTGAATCTTTATATAAGGCTGATTGAAAATATCTAGACACCTTCATTGATATGCAATTTAGATTCCTTATCATTCACTTACTTAAAGTGTACAATAAGGAGTTGTTTGACCATCAACATAATCTAATTTTAGAACACTGGCATCATCTCACTAAGGAAATCTGGTTACCCCCCAATACCCACTCTAGACAACTGCTAATCTACCTTCTGTCCTATATATCTGCCCATTCTGGACATTTCATATACATGGAATTATACAATACATGCCTATTTGTGACTGGTTCCTTTCACCTGACATAGCATTGTTGAAGTGCATCCACTTTGCAGGATGTATATTCTTATTACATTTGTTGAATAATATTCCATTGTATGGCAATGCCAAATTTGGTTTCTCCATTCACTACACATTTAACAAAAGGATGACACAGACAGGGCTCAACAGGGTGATCAATTTATCGTGCCTGTCTTCTGTTTGATCTTGCCTGCCCCTTGGTGACAGAAGACATGGATGCAACCAGCCATGCACCCAGGTCAGGGAACTGTGATCTGACCACGTCACTCCTCCACTTCATCCCCTAGCTAACACTGCCTCTTCTTTTGACTTTAGAGTAAAATGGTGGCATCTTAGCCCCACCAAGACTTGGCCTCGCCATCCTTCCCTGGTCAGAAACATCACTCTCTGCTCCTAGACCACTGAAGTTGTCAGCCCTCTATCTCTTTGTTCATGCTTTGACCTCTGAGGGACCCTTTATCCTGTGTAGGTCATTCTCCACTACATGGTGAGCTCCTTTTGGCCGGTGGCTGTTCCTTCTCCATTAGTGTCTCCATCTTCAGGGCTTAGGGTATAGTAGACACGGGACAAATGTCTAATCATGGAGTAGACTGAGACTGTTTCTCCATCTAAATTGCTTTTTCCTGCTCTTCCCATCTTCCCATCTGACATTCAGTTGGAGCTTTCCTGGTCCTCTCCTAGTCTCCAGTCCACGGAGCGCTGATCATTCAGTCCACACCTGGGCTCAGGTAGCACATAGTTCTCGTGTGTGTGTGTGTGTGTGTGTGTGTGAGAGAGAGAGAGAGAGAGAGAGAGAAATTTTTACTCATTTTTTAATTTTAAAAATTAAAAATACTAACAAAACAACAATGAAGACAAAATCAGAACACAAAAGGGATACATGACCTCAAAACAAAATGATAGGAATGACCAATGGCTGCTACATTACATACTGTTATCATCAACAAAGCTGCTCAGGCCACCAGACGTAAGAATGTAAGATTGATCAAACAAAGACGGTAACAAGTAATTTTAAAAAACCAACACTGGAAATGATGCAGAGCTTCACCATACACCAAGATGGCAGGACTTTAACAATGGTTCCTATACTGCATATTGTTGTTGCTCATGTTTTTTTAAACTCAATCAATTCAATAATTTATTCAGGTCTAATTTACATTTAAGTTTTAAAAATGTTCTTCCATAAATTATGCTTACATGATCCCAACTTTCATCACAATATAGAACATTTCTGACATGTCCCCTGAGGCAGCCACCCAGTCCCCTGACTCGGCAGCCTCGTGCTGGCTGTCACCGAACTTCTTATAAATGGACTGAGGCAGAATGTACTCCAGCATGTCTACCTGTATTTGACCAGCATGACACCTGAGAGGTTGATCCATGCTGTTAGACTATCACGAACTCAATCCTTTTACCTCATTCCCAACACAGTGAACATTGAATTAAATAGATTCAATTAAATAGACTCCCACATTAAAATGACTTTAATGAGGTGATTAGTACCAAATGGCATTATGCACTAATAAAATAATGTGTGATGTGCATTACACATTAATAAAATTTTAAAAAGATGTGTTGTTCCATACCATCTGTGTTCTGGGATGGTGTATTGGTTTGGATTCTCTAGAAGAACAAAAGCAGTATTTTATAGATAAAATTATGCAAGAGTAGACTTAAAGAATCAGAGTTGACAGATTATTCATGGAAGGGCAATCAAGTAGTTGCTAAGCCCAAAAAGCTGTAAACTGAAGAACAAGAGGGATTAAGGAGGCAGCAGCTGCCCAAGACCGAAGGCCTGGGAGGTCCCTAGAGAGCTGCCGTGTGAGTATGCAGTGAAAAGCTGAGGAAGCTGGAGTCTACGGGTGATAGGAGAAGCAGAAGATGCGCCATGGAGCAGAATGGAGTTTTACAAACACAGGCTGACTTCCTCCTTCTTCCATTTTCATTCTATCCAGGATACAAGCCTATTGGATGGTGCCACCCACAGTCAGGTTTGGTCTTGCCCCTCAGTTTGTTGACCAACATGCCAGTTATCTCTGGAAACACCCCACAAACACAGCCCAAAGTATGTTTGACTAATCTGCTGGGCATCTCGTAATCCAGTCAAACTGCTGCGTCATGAGTAAGGAGTAGAGAGGCAGAAAAATAAAAGGACCCACCAGCACTCTGCACATTGCTCCCGCCTCACAAATCCTGGAGCTGATGAAGGAAGGAGAGAGAGAGGCCTCAAGAGAACACACAAGCAGCCAGTGCCCACAGCAGGGGTAAACCACAGGGGTAAACAGTCACTTCCACTTTAAACTGACATAAACCATCAAAACTTGTGCCATAAATCAGAAATTAATCACTATCAGTAGTATCCGTAAACACTTCCCTAGATAAATATCACATTCAGAAGTAGGTTCATTTCAAGATAATTAGTTTAATAACAACTAAATTTACAGCATGAGTTGTTTTACATTATCTTGGAATTGTAGGAATTATGCAACCTAATGCTTAATGGAATTAAATGGGAATCCACATACTTCTCAATAAATCTTTGTTAAATAAACAAATAGAATCCTGCTGTCTTTGTAATTTCCTATTTTTGCAATTTTTCAAGTTAAAGGCACACAGGTGATAGACAAATGAAAGAAAGCAGAAGGAAGTCATTTTCTGGGTTGGTGGAATATACTTAACCTCTTTGAACCTCGCTACCTTTTTCCCCAACAGCCACCCAGGCTCACTAGCTAGAGTCGTCCTTCTGCTGCCCCTCATCTTCCTCTTCCTTTTCCTCTTCAATAATTCCTCTTTCTCCAGTGAGTATATGTCAACTACATTTGGAATTCACCTCTATTTATTGCCTTAAAATCAACACATCCCCCTTTTTCTTGCAGGTGAGAATCTTCAGGGGCCATAGATCCAAATGTCACATTTCCAAACATGTTGAGAACTAATTAACCCAAGTCATAAGCTTCAAAGCTGGGACTTGTAATGGAGACTCTGACTGATAACCCTTAATTAAGGTCTTTAAGTATACACAGCCACTTACTAGTGTCAGGCTTTCAGAAGAAAACTCTTGCCTAACAGATTGAAAATGTGGACAGTAGGGTGTAATTCCCTGAACTGCAGGGAGCTACAGATCAGACGGAATGAGAGAGAAACTCCAACGATGATCTTAGTATGAATTTTATCTTTTGCAGATGTTATCGAAACTGAAAGGGGTGACCAAGCCAGCACAAGAAGAAGCAAATGCTCCAGGCTGACACACAGTCTACTTGTTCATATCTGGAGCACTTTGAAAAGAAAGATAGCAGAGGAATAACAGGTTTATGCACTAAGGCAGGACACACAGGCTGGTGAATGGGAGGTAACTCAAAGCAGGGTGTTCAGAAATAAGGTAGTCCCACTGATCACAGACTCCAGTAAGGAAATACAGCTACCCCACATGCCCCAAGCCCAGCCTCAGTGCTTCCCCTCCTCAGCAGCAAGATGTGCTATGACAAAGGTGGTGGCATAAGTAAAGGTCACTCTCTTCCACCAAATTTCCAAAACCCAGTATAGGGTCTGGGTGGCAGCTGTACACCACACTGAGATCAGAGGTTTTCCTTTTTCCCACCCCATGAGGTCAACCAGCAAGAATGACAAATTGCTGTTTCTGATATCACACCCCTTATTTGACAGAGTCTCCCCAGAGAGTACTTCAGCGATCAGTTGGGCAGGAAATTTAGGATGAAACCACCAAAACAACCACACTGATGTGGACCTGAATCCTGATACCAATAATTAATAGTTGTGTGGGGTTTTTTACATAGAAAAAAAATAATAAAAATGATACAGAATTTCAAACCAAGATGGTAGGAAATTAACAATGATTATCATATTGTACATCATTATCTCCAAAGTAGTTGCTCCAATTACCAGATATGGGCATGCAAAAGGGATCAAACAATGCAACTGCCAGGTGAAGTACAGACTGCCTAGTCCAGTTCTAGGTGAGTCTCAGATAAACAGAGGACAATCTTTTACATACAGGACATGCTTATACTAAGTGATCTATTATTTATCAAAAATTTGAGTTAAACTGGGAGCCCTATATACTTGCCATAACTAGCAAATGGATTCCCCTCCTTCAGCCTCACATTCCTAGGTCATTTCCAACTGCACTGCAATGCCTAGCTCAGAGGGTAACTGGAGACCCAGTGAGGTGCTGTTGACTCCATACAATGTGCACACATTATTGACTGAAACGGTTTGTGACCATGACAAATTGAGCTATTAATTACTTTTCTCCTTCCTCACTGTCTTGGTCTGCCTTTTAGCTGTTTCTAAATGCTAAACTTTTCACAAAGGCCATTGTGCGTTTCCTTCAGTGGTGGAACATGTCTTTTCTCGCCTTAGAAATCATGACACGGGCTCAGACGTAGAAAAAGAAGGTGAGATGTAAGAGGGACAGCAGTGCTTCCTCAGTCTCCAGGCTTATCTGCCGGCACTGCTTTCCCCCCACAGCACAGTTCCCTTTGTGGCTGTCAGACAGAATCCTTTATTTCCCAGCCAGAAGATATGGCCAGGGCAGGCACGATGTGCCTCTAACCTAACCACTCTGCTTTTGACAAGGAAATAGTGCCAACTTAAGAGATCTGCTCAGAGGTAGAAAGAGACACTGAGTTCCCTCCACCCACTCTCCCTACACACTTGGACCAGGGTGTCCCATTAACCACAGTCGGCAAATACTCACTTCGGAACAGCTCCTGCCACATTTGTATGCCATTCTGCTGCATCCAACGGAACATCTAACTGCATATGTGCATCAATAATCTTTTATTGTGTCATAATGCATTTTAGTGTGTGGATGGCTATTATCTTTTAGAGGCCCCCATTTAGATTTATGGAGCAAAAGAGAAAAGTTTTTTAAAAATGTAATCTAATTAATCTGAGTGCATTTGTATGCCTATTAAAATTCACCTGTCCGGGATTTGCCATTTATCATGATTACAAGGGAACAGCCATGCTGAGAAAGGGGCTGCCTGTTCATTTAATAAGAAATGATGATTTATTATCCAGGATGCTTTTAGTAATGGTTTAGATCTAATGGACAGGTCTGTATGACAAACTCACCGTACATACTCTAAAACTAGATATCTCACTTCGTGTGGGGCATGTCCCAGTGATGTTCTGAGACCTGCTTATGTGCTCTGGATGCTCCAGCCCCATGGAGCCCCACTGGGGAAAGGGAACCCACCTTCAGATGGTTGGTAAGTGGGCAAGCCCTCCTTGATTACAGACTACAGAGCCACTGGTCCCTGAGTCAGCAGCCCAAGTCCATCCATAGTCTGACCCCTCTGGGAGATGGTGCAGGTAAGGAGGTTGTATGGAGTCCTAGGTGCCCCATGGTTAGTCCCCTTTGATCTAGGAAGAAGTGTGCCCCTCTGTAAGAACGTGCAGTAGGAACCTGACTTGGGCCTTCCTTCCTGTACTAAAACTAAGAGGAACTTTTCTATTCAACCAAACCTAGGGACAATGCTCATCTGTAAGTCTACATCCCCTACCAACTGGCCAACAGGCCATGAGAAGTATAACCTGTGACTTCATTGATACTGACTTGACCAAAGCTAACAAGAACCCCAGAATAGGAGGCACTGAGCCCCTGAGAAGACCCCAGAGATACTCTTAAAGCACAGCAAAGAGCTGGGCCCTGGCAAACAGAAGGGTTGGAGGATTCAGTGGGATTTGCCTGGAAGAGATTCCACTGCCCTTCCATCTGCCTCTTGGGGCACAAGACATATGCCCTTAAATAGGGGCTTTTTGGTGTATTTGGGGCTTTAGTTGTTTAAATGTGGCTTTGTCTCCCCACCCTCTCAGTGCCCAGGTCTGTGAGTGCCTTCCTGCTGGGATTCATGCTGCCACTGAAGATGAGAGACCACCCCATCAACAGACTGAGAGTTCAGTCCGATGATAATACCACATCCAGCAGGCTAGGAGTCCACTGTGTGAAAGAGTAGTGCCTGGGTGAAATCCCAAGACAAGCTCTTCCTGTGTTTTCTTGGTTATTGTATTTGTGTGTTTTTTTTTTTGTGACACAAGGTGAACCCAGGGCCTTCAACTGAGCTACAACCCCAGGCCTCTCTTTTCTTTCTTGTTCTTTTTTCCTTCCTTTTTAAGATAGTGTCTCACTAAGTCACTTAGTTGCCCAGGCTGGGTTCAAACTTGTAATCCTCCAGAGTGCTGGATTAGAGGCATGTGTTACCATGTCCCACTTTCATGTTTGAGCTGAGAGGAAGAGAAGAAACAGTACTTGACCAGCTCAGAACACCAAGTGAACCCAACGAAGTCACAGGTTATACTTCTTATGGGCGGAGTTTCTGTCTCACCACTGCTCAATATCCTGGAGATCCAGCAGTTCCTGCAGAGAGGGTGTACTGTGCAGAAAAGCTTCCTGGAGGAGAAAGCACCACAAACGAACCCCACAGAGTGACTCACAGAGTGAGCATTGGGGAGCATGACTTTGCAATCGAAGCACAGCACCTTCAGCATGTTAATGAGGGTCCTTGGAATAAGTCAGTGTACAAAGAATTCGTGAAACCTGTGACTTCATCTGGGATTGTCATAGGTAGAGCCTGTAACAGAGGTTCCTGAGTAAGACATGTATCAGGAGATGATCCCAGCACCCCCTGAAAAAAAGTGGTGAGTGAGACAGGGAAGCAAAACACCCAATAGTAGGTGCATTAGTGAGCTGGTGGCTGCTGTGGGACACTGGAGCTCAGTCCTCCTGGGCACCTCTGAAAGACTGAAGATCACACCTCAGAATGGTTCCACAGAAGGGGCAAAGAAGCTGGGGTGTTTACTCATTAACTTCTGCTGGCATTGGCCTTGAGACTGGCGGTCCTGTGTGCACGCAGCAAAGTGCAACTTGCAGCCACAGAATGGTCTCAGATGGAGAATCCTGGTGCTTCCTGTCAGAGCCATGGTCAGTGTGAATGGTCCACACAAACAGGATATAAGGAGGGCCATGATAGCACTGGATACCACCGGAGAGAGTGTATGGGACAATCAGAGAAGCCCTTCTAATGAGGAAGGGCAGGCAGGACTTAGCTCACCGGGGTGGTGGGGTAGAGCAGCACGTCATTTGTCCCAGGTAAGAAGCACCCCTATCTTGAGCACTGGATTCTGAGCAGATGTCCAAAAGTTTCAGTGGGCAAATTGATGATGACATAGTTGTACACAGCACAGTGCTGTGACAAGTCGACCAAAGAGATTTGAGTGGCCCTGAATGGGAAGTGCTCCTAGGGTGTGGAAGGGGGAGAGGGGAGAGGTGTCACCATCTACCAGCATCAGTTACCCAACAGCTCGTCCCTCCTGACCTCTCGTAACTTCAGGGTGCTAGAGCAGGACAAGAAGATGGCCGGGGAAGTAGTGCATGAGTGGGGAAAGTATTTCAGTCACGTGGAAATAGAAGCAGATAGAAGCATGGTGTTGGCTCTCCATGAGCCTGCAGCATGTCTATAGACAGAAGGAATCAGCCAAGCTGACACAACTGAGACAGTAAGCCCCCACCCACCCCACCAATGTGAATCATTTTGTCAGGGCCTGATTCATCCTAGAATTGATCAAGTCACTGAAACACCTGCCACAGTGTCTAATAGGCAATTAACAAATATCTACAAAATAATTTCTTTTTGAAATGTTTACTATCCAGTCAAATTGGCTCTTTCACCTTAAAAGATCAAGTAAGATTTGACTAAATTTAGCCCTTTAATTTTCTTCTGAGTTCTGTTTCCCAAAGTCAATATTTTGACAATGGACAGATGAAATTGATGCCAAAGATTTCATGAACTCAAGTGGAGGCTCAGCACCAATCAGAGTTAGACATACCTCTGCATCTCTGAGAGTGGACTAATCCTGGATCCTTGACATAAACCCAAACATTCCTGTAGAAATTCAGCCTGTTTACACTTGTTGACAGGCCTATGTCTGAATCAAGGTCGTGCTTCCTGCTCCTATTCAAAGGACTACTTCTGACCATTGATTTTCGAGCAGTTATTTGTCTGCCTCTTTAGTATAGAGCATTGCTTGGGCCCAATAGTAAGTGTTTGTGGTCTTAAATTGAGATATAGCTCAATACTCTAAATGTATTACTGACTCTCTTCAAGGAGTCAAGAGCTCCTCAGTCCCTTTATATACCACTGCATCAAAACCTGGTGCCTGAAGTCCTCCTTATAAACCATGGCCCTGGGTTGGCAGGAGAGCCTGTTTTCTATATCCTGCCCCCAACCTCAGAGACCTGGCAGTAGGATGAATGCAAGCTTCACCAAGGGAAGGTCTTAGGAAAGTCAAATGCCATCATTATTAATTCCCTGCTGTTTGGCTGGGATGGAAGCCACTGGTACACCGATGGGAGAGGCTTGACTCCAAATAAATAAACACATGTCCTTTGGGCAGATGTCAGGCCAGCTCTGCCTGTTAACTGATGGCCCCTCCACACAGTGGCAGGCACAGCACAGGGAGGCGAGGTGACACTGGCAACCCGGATGGAGTCTTCTACTTCATCGCAATGAGCAGTCTGGAACCTTGGCCACATTTGAAAATCCATCTCTTCGAACTGATGCAGACAGCTTAATGAAGCAATATTTATGGAACTGATACCACAAGGGACGGTTGCTCCTTTTCTCTATCTTCTATTTTTAATATTTGACCTGGCAAACGTATTATTAAAGGAATATTTCAAATCTGATTACTCTTCTGTTTGACTGTGTGTTTTATTCATGCAGGCTGAGTGTCAGGGGAAATTATACCAACCAGTTTGGGAGCTTTATTATGTCATTCTTTCAAACAGCTCTTTGCTCCAAGTATAATTACCATTCACACACAAGGCTGTGGGCTCTCAGTTAATCTCAGCCACCTCGCCTTAATTACAGTGGCCTCCTCCTTCCCCTCCAGTCTCCCTGTGACCCATCTCAGCTCTTTCCCTGGTGACCTTTGGGAGAAGTGGTCTCTCTGGGTATCTGAACCATTACTTCTTGTTGTTGTTGTCATTTTGCTTTGTCAGTCACTGAGTTGTTTGCGAGCTGCAGTTTTCCCTATAAAACACAGTTTTAAAAAATGAACACATTACCTAGGCTATGAGTCCTGGTTCAGCCATAGCATTGTGTTCACTGTCCTGGAGACCACATGTCTTTTGAGTCTGGTTTTCCTTAACTAGAGGATATTTCTACCTTGAATCACTTAATAAATCTAGCCTGCCTCAGGTTGAGGAACTGGTCCTATTTATACGCTGGCTTTTAACAAGCCAGAGGGAGACTTTGATTCCCTAAGAAAAGGGACTACAACCACACAGGTGGGGATAAACCGTGACCCCAGCAAGCCAGCCATGACCCAGGGCTGGTGGGGCACAAAGCTCGGTTCCAGGCTCGTCTCTGCTTACACTGCAAGGTGTGGCCTCACTCAGCACCAATCTGAACCTCATAATTCTCGGTTATCTTGCTTTTTCTATAAGAGCCGGATGACATTTCAGTCTTTCAAGCAATATAATCATTGTCACAACTCCTTAGCTCTTCAATTGTAACGTCAAAGCAGCCATAGTTCATATGTAAACTAACAAGCATGATTGTGTTCCAATAAAACTTTATGTCAAAAAAAAAAAAATAGTCAGTGGGTCAGGTTCCAGCTTTAGACTTTTCCTTGAATTAGGCAATTATTTTTTCACAAAACTCAAGTAGTTACCTTGATAAAGTGCAATACAGTCAGTTAATATATTTTTCCCTAAAGTATTAAGATATATTTTACTGTCAAAATGTTTAAGTTCTGTTATGTTCCACTTGAATCCTTTTGGGAAATGCAAGGGTAAACCTAAAACACCCAGTGGCCTTGAGCACATGGTTCCTTTCAAGGTTTTGGGGCTGTGTTTTTCTGTTTTGTTTTGTTTTTTTGGTGAAGGGTCCATTGGGAATTGAACTCCAGACCTTTTGCACAGAGCTACATCACCAGTCCTTTTTTATTTTTTAAGTTTGCAACAGAGAATCACTAAGTCACCCAGTCTAGGCTGAAGCACTGGACACACTATCCCCTAGCCTCAGCCTTCCAGAGTGCTCCGATTATAGGAATGGGACAACACCCCATGCTCCTCCCAAATTTTATCAGACAAAATACTGATAAACCCTAATCCTAGTCCAGGCCTGGCCCCTACACTCTCTGACCCTGCAGGGTTCCTAGCCCAATTTCCAGGCAGCATCAGCCTGGTCCACTCATTCTCATTGGACAGATGCCCACGGGGGGCAGAGGGGAACTGTGTCTCAGAGCTTGGATTCTAACAGAAGCACTATATGATGAATAAGTTGGCAAATCATAGATAAGAAATGTTCCAAAAGCCTCATGTGTTGAAGGCTTGGTCCCAGAAGCAGCATAGTCCCGAGGTAGGACCAAGGGGAAGTGGTTGGATCATGAGGACTCTAAATTCATCAGTAGGTTAATCCAGTGACAAGTTCATAGCTCATGCACTATTGGGAAGTGGTGGAAAATTTAGGACTCTCTCCCCCTCCCCCTCCTCCTCCTTTTCTTCCTCCTCCTCCCTCTCAAATGATCTATCTCATCACAGGCCAAGAAGCAACAGAGCCAAGCGGCCATGGACTTAAACCATGAGCTAAAACAAAGCTTCCTTCCCTTCAGTTGTGCTGACCAACACAGCTAGAGGGGTCTGGGGTTCCTTCAGACATCATGGGGAGGGAGGGCATCTCTGAGGAAGTGACATCAAGACTGGGAGGGTGGAAAAAAGAGTGAGCTATGCAAAGGGCAGAGGCACAATCCAGGCGGAGGTACAATCTGGGTAGAGGAAAGACCAGGTGCAAATGGAGTAGGTGAGACAGAACCTGCCACGGTCAAGACACAGCCAGCAGCCAGGAGAGCAGTAGAACACAGTGGGGGAAAGATGCCTAGAGGAGAGGCTGGAGCTTGCTCTGACCAAGGACTACAGCTGAGGTTGGAGATCAGCCCTGCATCTGCTGTTAGCACACATATCTGCTTGTCCTCTAAAACCACGGACCTCCAGCTTCTATTCTTGTCCTTATGCATTCTCTGAGATGTTGTTGCCTGAAATTTTAGAGCATCAAACATGAGGGCACAGGCCAGCTGGAGATACCTCCCAGCTGATCCATAGCAGGCAGCATCCCACCTAATGAAATCTTCTTCAGCAAGTACTAGGCTGATGTCTCTTGTGGCACCATCTAACTTAACATGGAGTTGCCACTGAAGTGTCATTTCTACAGACTTGCATCTACTGGTATTTCTGATTTCCCAACAGCTGTCATTTTACAAAATTTAAATGCAAAATGGACAGTACGCCAAAGCAGATGTTCTTAGAAATCCGATTAATTCCAAGGAGTTTGAGAAGGCTTGGAGGCTGACTTCTTCAGCACATTTTCAAGCTGAGCTGTTTTTAGGTTCCCTTGGTGTGTTTGGATGCAACTTTATTGCATTTCATATCACTTTCTCAGTTCGAATGCCAGAAAAACCAAATGCTGCAGCAACGAACACAGACACATTACATTCCTTAAAACAGCTCCACGAGCTGCTAGAGTGGGGCTGAGGTCTCTAGTAAACAATCCCATTTATTTACCATAGAGTAGCAGCCAATAAATAGTTAAGCACATAGCAGCTTACCCAGCCCCAGACTCTCCCTGGTGGAGTGTGTCGAGAGCTGGTTATGAAGAATAATGTGACAGAAAGAGGTTAAGGCTCACACCTTTCTAGGCACATGGAATTGAATCTCCCAAGATTCCCTCTGATCTTGTTTGTTTCCCATCTGTACGGTGTGGGTGTCATCGGGGCCATGTTGCATGGCTATGGAGAGCATCCAGACAAAGGCAAATGTGGTCATCACGGTCTCTACAGCACCTAAGTCCCTTTTCCACCAGCTGCTGCCCTTGTCCTGACCCACCTTTATGCTCCATGAGGTTCTGGGCTCTGAGGTCTCATTTGCTAGACCAGCCCATGCTGAGGGGTAAAAAGAGATTCAGGTAATGGACCCCTCCCCAAGGCAGGAGGTCCCCGGGCTGCAAGAGGGATGTGCAGGCTTAGAAGAGAGGAGAAAAGGAGTCCCAAACTAAAGATGGCTCGTTTGCAGCTGAAGCTTCAGAGCCTGCCCGTGGCCCAGGGGCTAACTCCCAAATGGGACTGTCGTTTCTCAGCCCACTTCGCCCCAATTGGTATTTCCTGCTGCTCTCTCCTGCTACTGCACCTAAACCCATCAGCTGCCCCCCCTGGCCAGGGCCTTTTGCTCTCTGCTCCTGACCCCTCCCCCTCCAAACCCCTCCTGTCTCCAGGCTGGTGGAGGTGGCTGTGGAACCTGAAGGGAGGTGAAGGGGGAGGACAGCAGCTCTCAGGCCTCAGTTCCCACCCCCAGCGCCCCTGGGTCTGCCCTTCTGAGAGGGCGGTACGACAGAGTGCAGTCACTCAACACCCACTTCCTTCTGCAAAACTCATGCTGTCCAAAAGCAGGAGGCCTGTTGCCACCCGCGAAGGCCTCCATTCCCAACGGAAAGACCAAAGGAATGATTCACTCCTTTATACTCTTTAGGGAGACAAGAGCCCCAACTGTGTGTTTGCAAAAATTATCTTATATCAATGTGACTAATAGTGTTAACAGTGGAGAATTAAGAATATTTTTAGCACTAAGTGGTGCATCAAAAGGAATTGTCCAGTGCTTATAAGGAAAGCTATGAGGTATGCTTGAACTATAGAGTGAATGTTTAAATTTTTAAAAATATATATATTACAGTAGAAGACACATTGCCATTAGGCCCCTCCCTGAAAATACTCCCCTTCACATTGAACACGCTTCTCTCATCATTCTTGCTGCTTTTTCAAGTAGTGTTGGAAGTTCTCTTTCCTGAGTGTGTTTTTATCAGGTATAATCATAAACAAGGTAAATCCTACTGCTGTCATCTAATAGAAAGGTGGGCTCATAAAAACATAACAAGTCTTCATCTTCCTTGTTCACTGGATGTGGCGCTGTACAACTTCTGGCTTTTCCTTGAAATCAAAATGGCCACAAAGAAGTAAACATTTTGAGTCCTTCAGGTCATGGAGGCAGCTGTGAAAACACAGATAAAGACCCTCTTGAAAGAGGACTTCCAGAACGGCTTCAGAAAACAGCAAGGGCACTGGGATAAATGTGCTTGAAGCGAGAGGGAGTATTGTGAAAGGGATCAATAGTAATGCTTCCTGTACTGTGATGCACTTAAAATTTAAACATTGGTCCTATTTTTTTATCTCACCTCATAAGGAGAGCCCAGGTATGGTGGTAGGTTTTAGAGGACACTGTTTAGGACACCAAGTGGGGCAGCCAAGCAGAGAACTGAGTCAGAAGAGTTTCTGGGATCCCATCACCTCAGTTCCTCTTTGGTACTTTCTTTCCCCTGTCCTTCCTATCACTGCTTCCAAGGGAAGAATGGCCCAACTTTGAGCACAATAGTGTCCCTTGCCTGGGGAGCCCTGGCTCTCCTCCTTAGCAGGAGGTCTGTGAGACTCACCAGGAGATCTTTGAACATGAGTCCACCTGATCCGTTTCCTGCAGAAATTGGGCCCTGAAAGCACATGGCCTTATGGTGGCTCATAGTCCACAATGTGCCATTCCTTCCAGTCCTTTGCAGGTTGCCTGACCCCTCTCACCCTCTTTTAAGTCTTCTATCAGGCAGGGTCAAAGGTGGTGCCTCTCGCTAGGGTTCTGCAAGGATTACCTATATGATACATGGATGGTGTTTGGCAGACCAGCAAAGATGGTTAAGGGTAGTGGTGTCAGGATCTGAGAAGCTCCTGACCTCATTGGACCCACTGAGGGCCACAGCTTTTCTCTCTAGAACTGGTAGACAGCTTGGCACACAGTAGGTGCCCATTTAGTGTCCATTAATTGACTCTATGCAATGTAATTTGCATGACCACTACTTACCTTGGCTCTTCTTTCTACACAGTACCCTTTTCTCCTTGATTGGCTCCCTCTCATCCTCCAAATTCCAACTCAATATCACTTCCTCAGAGAGGTCTTCCCAAGACAGAGATCTGCAACACCCATGCCCAACCAAGTCTCTCTGTGTTCTAATCCTTAATTTTATTATCTTAATAATAGCACTTTCCCTAATGACTACTTGTGTATTCTTTTTTTTTTTTTTTTTTTTTTTTTGCTGGCAATGAACACCAGGGAAGGAATTACCCCTGACACTTGGAACTATAGGAAATGTCACCCCTATGATTCCTGCATGAGTTTCTAGTCCTTATAAAGCACTGAATAACCATAGGCTGGCTCAGTGGGAAGTGCAATTAGCATCCTGACCCCCATACCAACTATTCCTTACTTTTTGAAGATGCTAAACTAAGACTAAGGTCCTCTGCTTCCAAGTTGCCAAACTCAGCAGCTGTGAGGACCCCTGAAATCTCTCCAAGGAACCAAGAGTTTCTCAGAACTGAAAAGAATGAAGGAGGTGAATCTCAGGGCAAACTAACTTTCCATATGCACAAGGGCTTCATGGTATCTCTTTACCTGTGGCTTTATTTCCTTCACTAGTCAGGGTAGGCTGAGTCAAACTGTAGTAGCAAACATCTCCAGCATCTTCAGGATCAGGCTTGTGGAAGCTCTGTCTTGATATGAAGGCAGGATATAGGAAATCATTACTGGCTTTAAAAACCCACCTGGACATGGCATGTAAGGCATCCTCCACAGTTCATGGGCCACAGCCAGTCATATGGCCCCACCCATCATCCACAGGAGCTGGGAATGCAGCCCAATCAGTACTTGAGGGGGAGGAAACTGGGTACTTTTGATGACAGCACAAATGACCACCTTCTTGTGCTAGTGCTCACGCTGACGAAACTGGAAAGGAAGATAATAATGCCAAGAAAGGGAGGTACACTCTTATTAAGAGTGTATTCCTGGCCTGGAATGTTCAGAGCAGGTTTTTGTGCATCAATTCTATCCTTTAGCAGGAAAGGAAACTTGCTCATAGCAGGAGCTGCTCAGTGGGATCATGAGTGAACAAGCAGAAAACACACAACACCAGCAGTAGTGGTTGGACTCCAGGACCTTTAGTCTCAACCACAGAACACTGTCCCTTGGGTGATGCAGACCACAGCACCAGGAAGGTCTCCATAAGGGACACTAGGCATGAGGCTTAACTTCTCTGAACTTTACTTTCCAATTTGTGAGACTAGGGATTTAATTCCTACCATATTCACTACCTTGGAGTCAGGAATGAATTTTGTGAGCTTGCACAAGAAAAAAAAAAAAAGAAAACATAATGCCCAGCTGAGATATCTCCAGGTATTTTTTCCCACTACACCCGTTGCAGGCTGAGGAGAGGTGTGCTGTAACCCATTCTATAGTCCAGAGAGGAAGGCCTGGGGGAAGGCCTGCCAGATTCAGGGAGAACTGTGTCCCACCTACCAACCATGCAGTGGGGGTGCCAGGACTTCTTCAGACGGTTAGCGGGATGCACATACTATTGATTTTGTTTTGCTTTTTTTTTTTTTTTTTTTTTTTGCGGCACTGGGGATCGAACTCAGGACCCTGCGCTTGCTAGGCAAGCGCTTATTCCACTGAGCTATATCCCCAGCCCCTGCACATACTATTGAAAGTTTTCAATTCTGTCAAGTCTACAACTACTTATAATCACCACCATTTTATAATTGAAAGGGCAATGTGAGATCAAAAGAGTGGAAAAGGTATAAATTCAGATTTTAAAAAGCACCCCTTATATTAAATAAGTATAGCTTTACAAAATATCACTTATGTCTGTTTTCCCCACACTTTGCTGCAGGTCAGGGCAAGCGTCAGCACAAACCAGCCACTGCCCATGAGAACCAGGAAACAGTTTTATCACAGACTTTGGAGGCAGGGGCTTTTGACCATGGCCAAAGAGTTCCCTTTAGCAGCTGGTGTCCAGCCATGAGCAACTGTCTGAGAGCAGAGATAGAACACCGGAGCAGGGCTTCCATATCCATGATTCTCACCTGGAATTCCCTACACCCCCTCACCACACCCATGTTGCTGCTGCACTGGGCTTGGTTGTGGGTTGTGATTATGGGATAAAGATAGTGTGCACTCTCCCTCCTCTGGTCTCACAGACTACTCTGCTACCCCTCTCAGAAGCCAGGGCCTGTCCTCCGGGGTCCTTGGGCTCCTGGCACTCCCTGAATCTGTGCACTGGGACATCTATAGCCACCTCTGTGAACAGCAGGTAGAGTTTTTTAAAAGCAGTTCTCCAAGCTCCTTCTCCTTGTTTATCTGCTCCTGATTAAAAGGCCATAAAAATTGATTTGCCGAAGACTTAATAACCAGGAGCAGTGGACATGTATGTAATTTAATGATAGTTCTAGACCCATCTTTCATGGCAACAGTTGTCCCTGGAGCTGCCATTTGATGACAGCGTAGAGAAATGAGCCTTGTTAGCATTATGCTAATCATTTCCGAGTCTAGCCTCCTGGTTTCCTCTCTTCCCAGGCTCGGACTAGTCCTGCAGGAAAGATAGCCATGACTCTACTACAGTCTGAAAGAAGAATTAGGAGGATTTAGAGCAGGTTCCCAAGAACTACGGAGGTAGACAGAGTTGGACTCTTCAGGATTCATCTGTGTTTCCATCTAGATAATACACATACCAAAGATTCCTGAATTAGTTGATACATTTTCGTGGCAAGCAACAAAAGCTCAACTCAAATGACTCAAACAACAACAGGATATTATTGGCTCATGCAAATAAAAAAGAAGTGATCTAAGTCTCAGTCAAGCTATATCCAGGGGCCTGACAGTGTGGTTGCAAATCTGTATCTCTGTAGCCCCCTTTTCATTGACTTCCTTCTGGGAGAAAGTGTGCCCCTACCTTCCGGTTGAGGGCCTCAGTGGTATCAGGCTGAGCTTCCAGCTGGGCAAACCCAGCTGCACAGAAAGCTTCTCCTTCCCACTGCTAGTTCCAGAAAAGTTGACTTGGCTTGTGTTGAGTGCCATGCCCGATATATTTGACACTTACTAGGTTCAAGACACTGTACTATATTCTGAAGATGAGAATATAAAAAAGACATGCTACCTTTTTACCAAGGACCTAATAGCCTTGCTGAAAGAAGTGTGGCACTTAATAGATGATGTTGGGCATAATCCATGTGCAGTGCTGCTCCATGTGAGAAGCTGGGGATTGATTATAGGGCACAGCCTCTACCTGCTGGGGATTGATTATAGGGCACAGTCTCTACCTACCCTATATAATTCATTTTTTCTTTATATTACAGAATCCTCCAAGTTTCTGGCCCAAACATATATTTCCCCCAGCAGTTTGTTTAAGAACCTGGGGTCCTGTAGCTTGACAAATACGCATTTGAATTCTGGCTGTGCCACGTAAGAGCTCTGGGAATTTGCAAAGTGGATCAACCTCTCCGTGTACCTCCTATACAATGAGGATAAGAATAGTATCAACCTAACAAGGTTATTCTGAAGTTTCAGTGAGAGTGCCAATATATAATAAAGCTGCAAAAATTCCTTTTGCTAGTACTTCCATTCTCTGATGGCTGTCAGACTAATTATGGGGGTTTAAAGACCCTCTCCATTGGAGGAAGGCCCTAGATGTCCAGCCTATGACAGGGCTGGGTTGCCCTGTGCAGGCAAAACTCCACCAAACAGGCCCAGAGGCAGAAATGGTCACATCAGCACTCTGATGTCTCTTGGTAATTGAATCCAGAGGCCCCTATACCAGGGGAGAGGTCCAGGTTGACATGCGAACTGAAAGGGCCTGAAATGGGTTTCAAACTCAGTATACAGCCACAAAATGTGGAGTCCTGGCCAAGGAAGAGAAACAAAGTGGTAAGAGGTGGACAGAATGTGTTTATAAAGGGCATGTCACTTAGAAAAAAGAGTTCATAAGGGTTAGGGTCAGCTTGCCTGAGGGAGGCTATGTGAAGACCATTGATGGTATCCTCTGCCAAGAGGACTTTGCTCATAGCCTTTTATTCACCAAGTACTGCAGTCCTACAAGAGAAGTGCACCAGCACTTACCTCAAGGAACACTACAGAAACTCAGTTTACATACCCACCAGGAACCACTCCACAGTGTTTGAAAACTAAAGAAAAGCCTTTCAAGAACGTGTGGAACTCCTCTTTTGTATAGGTTCTAACCACTCCTAAGATGCTATTTGCAATACTCCCTGCCAACAGGATAAAATCCAGCTTTCTTAGGCTGCCATTCAAGGCCTCCATGGCATCTGTCTGTAGCCTACATCCACAATGACTCTCAAAGCAGCATCTCTGGCCACCTCTCCATGACTCCCAACCTCTCCGACGAGGCTTGGTTGGTGGCCTCTGGACTTAACTTCCTCTAAGGCAGCAGAGCATTTATAGCAACCAAACAAATTTTAGAGAAAGTTTTAAGGTTTTAGCTGAAACATAATTAAATGTATATATGCCCTTAACATAAATAAAATGTGAAGAGTGGAGAGTAGTCACTCTGGCGGGGCCTGAGAAACAGAAACTTCCTAGCACATCTCAAAGTATAGCAGGGAAACAGCATAAGGACTTGGTTGTAAGAACAAAGAGAAGAACCAAGACACCTGCCTCTGTTCTGCCTGCCTCCTCTGGAACCTGCCTGCTCACACAGTAAAAGTCACCAGTCTCAAAGATATCTGCTTTCTCCTCCAAACTATGTGCCATCCTCAGAGTCAACTCTCTTTTCCGAGCTAATTACACATGGTTGATATTCAACAAATGTTCTTTAAATGGATTTGAGTTAAGAGGGAACCAATCTGGGAAGTACAGAGATTTAACACCCTGTGCTCAGGTGGAAAACCTCAAAGTTCTTACAAAGAAAGACCCTAAATATGTGGTTTGATCATTGTGGCAGTGATCCTGAGCCCTGAACAGCTTTGGGAGAATTAGTGAGCATGCCCCACCTCAGGAAACTGGATGAGTCCTGCCTGCCCCATCAAGGGAAGTGAAACTCAGCCCTGGGTAGCCTGAGGAAACTCAGTAAACTGCGCCCCAGCCCTCCCACCATTGTAAAATTTGGGAGCTTCAAAAATGACAAAACAAAGGAGCAAAATCCAGTCTTAGATCTTCAGCCCATCCAAAACAAGTCCAGAAGACATTGACATAGAAGAACTTGGAAGTAACACGCCTTGATGAAATGATAGCAACTGAAGTAAAGAAACAACTCTATTGGGCTATAAAAGAAATCAGATCAGAAATAATCTCTTATGTAAAAAGAAGAAATTACAGCAGTAATGAACGAATTGCTCAGCACATGTAAAGAAGACATAGATAAAAAATAGAGGAGCGTAGAAAAATTGAGCACAAAAACATTGAATAAACAACATAGGAAGGAATTAGAATGCATGAAACAGACTCAAAGAGATAGCCAGGAAATTAAAAATTCCATTGAAAACTGGAAAAAATTGTTGAACAAAACTGAAGATAGACTTTCTGACCTTGAAGACAGCATTGCAGCTAGTGACCATAAAGGGAAAGATCTCTTAAAAATAACAAGGAACCAGAAAGCAACAATACCACAGCTGCAAGATGATGCAAAGAAAGATAATATAAGACTGATAGGTGTAAACAAACCAGAAGAAATCAACACAAATGACATAAAAAACTATTTGCAGAGTTAGTAGCAGAAAATTTTCTGAGCATGGAGAAAATAATCTGACATATGAATAAATGCAGCATATAGAACTCCAATCAGCTATAACCAAAATAAATCTACTCCTAGACACATAATAATCAAGATCTCAGAAATTCAGCAAAAGGACAGAATATTAAAAGCTGCTAGAGAAAAGAAACAGATCATCCATAAAGGAAAGCACATCAGAATCACAGCAGATTTCTCAACACAAAACATCAAATCAAGAAGAACTTGGAGTAGCACACCCCTGGCCCACGCCCTCGTTTCGGCAATCGTAGCTTCAGCTTCAGAGACCCATTGCCCAGCTGCAAGGGGTGGGGAACGGTAATGCTGGAGCCACATGGTCTGGACCCGCCCCCACCCATAGCACCACGACAGGGTGGAGCCGGGCGGTCCGCTGTGAGCATATGTGCTTTCCCACCTCCAACCATGGCAGTTTGTATACACCCCTGTATGTTATAGTATAGTCTGAGGCAGCTATATCTCTTCCCAAGGCGAGAGTCCAAGGATATAGATAAACCCAGGAGTACAGTTATTATCACAGGGAAGATAACTGATTGAGTGGTAGG
>PVLD010015896.1:0-46914 GCA_004027595.1 Dinomys branickii
CCTCATACCTTATACCTTATACCTTATACCTTATACCTCATACCTCATACCTTATACCTCATACCTTATTCCTCTGGAATACTTGTGGAAACATTTGTTTTACAATAGTTAAGTCAAGACAGAGCAACTACCAGCTGTCTCTTCCTAGAGCAAGTGCTTGGGAGCTCTAAAGTACAGTTCATTGTCAGATGTTGCTCTGGGCTTCTCACAGTAGTTCAGTCCTCTGCTCATCACTACGCCTTCCTTCCCTGTCAGAGCAATCTTAGCCTATCAAACACATCTCAAGTGCATCCAATTCCAAGCGGGGGCACTTGGAGCTGCAGCTCATTTTCTCTTAGAAGTAACTTTTGCACTCGTTCATAACTGCAGGTAGTTAAGCGAACGTTTCCTTCTCTGTTCCCACTAGCTTTTATCCTTCTTTGAGGCATCCGTGCCTTGGAGTGGGATCAACTTCTTTGGCCTCTTTTTCTGAGCCTGCTTCAGGCAGTCTGTGCTAGCACTGAATTATGAAATTATCATGTGCCAAATGCTATATTAAGTAGTTTAGATGGAACCAAATCACCTTTACAAGCATCTTTTTGAAAAGTACTCCTGGGCTGGGGATATAGCTCAGTGGAATAAGCACCTACCTAGCAAATGCAGGGTCCTGAGTTTGATCCCCAGTACCACCACCAAAAAAAAAAAAATCTTGAAAAGTACTCCTACTCGAAGGTTACTGTACTCCGTCTCTTAACATGGACTTGATCTAAAGCTGTATTTGAAAGTATTTTACCACCAAAAGATTGTTCAACTTCTAAGTTAGAAATTACACAAGTGTAGGAGCATCCAGATGTAGATTCTAACAGCAAATATTTCTCCATCCATGATAATTTTTACTCTAAGGAATTTACACAGTGTATATTAGAGAATTGCTGAGCTAATAAAAGGGAGAAGAGACGCCAAAGTGGTTCCTTTGCAGCTAACAAATATTACTAATCTGCCTAAAACTGAAAACCTTGACTTTCATCACTTCTAAGTTGTACATAAGTAAAGTTTTGTTCAATGTATTATATTGTTGAAGCTCATGATGAAGGAGATTTCCTTGTTCAGGATAAATTTGCATCAAGATAATATATATGTTTACTATCCAGTCTACCTCATAATTAATATTCATTAGCAATCAGCAAACTCATTTATATTGGGCTCCTTTGCTCTTTTAGACTAGTTTATCCCGAGGATATTTACACTTTCTTCAGTTTCTTATTACAACATATCATATTCCCAAGGTGTACTACATTTTTATGTGTTATTCTAACAATAATATTCCCTAATCAAAATAGTTAAGCAGATAGTGACAATGAATGCAAGTTCGAATGTGATCTGAAATGTATACACATTTTTACTATGTTTATTTTTATCCTTGTACTTTTATGGAAAAAAAATATAGTCATGTTATTGAAGATTCCATAAAGTATTTCTAAGTAAAGAGAAAACAGTAACTCCCTTACATATAGTCCTTACTGTCTGCAATTATTTCATCCTCTCAAAATTCAAGAACACTTGTTTTTGCTCAGTTCTATTCCTCTGGAACTTCGTGAACTTTGCATCAGGTAATGAACACAACTGCATCCATCTTTCCAGCACAAACAGAATGTGGCCTTCTGGCCTGTGTTCATAGCTTCCTCTAGTCAAGATTGCAATAGCAGACAGACCTATGCACACTTGTTGTGAAGCTTTTGCAATTTTAGCCTAACAAGTATGTTGTGACCTTCTTTGTTTCTTTTGATCATTCTTGGTTTGAAGTTCACATTGTCTGCAAACAGAATAGCTACCCATGCTTTTTTCTGGGTTCCTGTCACATGGAGTATTGTTTTCAATCCTTTGACTTTCAGTCCATAAATTTCCTTTTCAGTAAATTGTGGTTCTTATATACAGCATCTTGTTGGACTTTGTTTCTTGATCCACTCTGCCAATCTGTTTCCTCTGATTGGTGAATTGAAGCCATTTACATTGATGGTTATAATTGACATGTATTGGTTTATCTTAGTCATGTTATTTTCCTGCTGCTGGTTCCCTGCTTTTTCCCTCTGTTTAATTCTTTCCCAGCCTGGTGGTTCCTTTCTATTATTATTCTTGGAATTGTGATCATTTTTATCTCTGTCTAGAATATTTTTTAGCATTCTTTATAGGGTTATTTCCATGGTCATGAATTTCTTCAGTTGTTCTTTACCACGAAAGTATCTTATTTCTCCATTAATTTTGAAAGAAAGTTTTCAGGGTACGTCAATCTGGGTTGGAAATTGTTTTCTTTCAGGACTTGAAATACTTCACTCCAAGATCTTCTTGACTTGGTTTGTATTGAGAAGTTTACTGTGATTCTGATGGGCTTTCCTTTACAGCTAATATGTTTCTTTTTGCTAACAGCATTTAATATTCTGTTCTTGTACTAAATTTATGGGATCTTAATTAGTGTATGTCTGAGTGTAGATTCATTTTGCTTATGGCTAAGTGCAGTTCTCTATATGCCTCACTTATCTATATGTCAGATTCTTTTCCCATGCTTGAGAAATTTGCTGTTACTTCTGCAAATAGTCTTTCTGTCATTTGTGTGGACTCCTGCTTTTTTGGTTGACACCTATCAATCTTAAGTTGTTTTGCTTGTATCATCTTGCGACAGTTAAATTTTTATTCCCTGGTTACTTTTTATTTTTAAGAGGCTTTCCTTTTGTGATCACTAATTGCAATCCAGTCATGAAGGTTTGAAGGTCTGTTTTCAGTTTTGTTCAAGCAGTTTTGCCAACTCTCAATATAATTTTTAATGTCCTGAATAGCTCTTTGGTTGTTTAATTCATTCTAATTCTTTCCTATATTGTTCATTCAAGTTTTCCATCATTTTCCTCTACTCTTTTAGCTGTATTCTTTAGATAGGCTAAGTAATTCTTTCATTATGGCTGTCATTTCTTTTTTTACCTGAGAGATTATGTCTGATCTGATTTCTTCTATAGCCTGATGTTGGTTTTGTGTGTGTGTGTGTGTGTGTGTGTGTGTGTGTGTGTGTTTTACTTCAGTTGCTATCGTTTTATAAATTTCAGGTGTGTGACTTCCAATTTCTTTTATGTTGATATTTCCTGGACTTGTTCTGGGTGGGCTGCAGGTCTGAAATTGCATTTTGTTCTTTTGTCTTGACATTTCATAATTTTTAAAAATTATTTATTTTTTTCTCTGATGATCCTGTGAGTTTTGGTAGTAGGTGGCTATATCACTACTATCAAGGCCTCTCTAGGAAATTCTGTTCTTTAGGGATATCTTATGTGTGTAGGAGATTCTTGGTTTGGTCTGTCCCAAGGTCCTACCTTCCCAATTAATTGAGAGTGGCATATTGATTTCTGTTTAGCTCTGTCCCCAGTCTTCTAGAGTGGGGCTGTGGTGATGTTATTACTCCAGAGCTTCCCAATGTTGTTACACAAGTGAGAACAACTGATTACAACAGATATGACATCCTAGCTACAGTAGTACAATTAGCAATAATGTTAACATTGAGCATCATTTAGAAATTCACAAATTGTGGTAATTATTGATTTTGTACTTCAGACCATAGGAGCATATATTTATATGACAGAGCCAATCATACATTAGGAGTTTGTATGCAACGTGTTTTCCCTTGTTAGAGTGGATTTACCCTGAGTTCCTCAAGATGATCTGATTGCTGTGTCCTGGGCACTTCCCAGGCTGTCTCCCTGTCTTGTGGTGCAGGGGAATGGGCCAGGCACCTGAGTTCCACCAGACAGAGGCTCCCTTGATGGCAGAGATGAAAGGGTGGGCTCTCTCTCATCTTGAGTGGCTCACCAACTCACTTTCAATGGAAGAGGGGTAATGAGCAGGGTCTCTGCCCTCCTAAGCAGCTCTCCAAGACTCCCTACATGGTGGAGGAGAAATGGGCTGCACAATGATTTACTGTGAGAAAATCCCTCTACAAGTGCAACAAATGATGAATTTAAAGCCAAGTGTAATTTTCATAAATTCCACAAGAGAAGAGGCATCCACAGTGTGATAAGACATTATAAGACTTCTGGTTTTGACTATGTCACTGGAGAAACATAAAAGAATTTGCAGAATTCATGAAAGCAAAAGGATACATCACTCAACAAGTATTCAACTGTGATGAAATAGGGTTCTTCTGAAAGAAGATGCTGACAGAACCTACTACAAAGTAGGAAAAGTCACTGCTAGGGCACAAGTCCATGAAGGACAGATTGACCCTTTCACTGTGTGCAAATCCAAGTGCTGCTCTAAAGATTAAACCACTACTGGTGTACTATTCCCAGACCCCCTATGCATTCAAGGAACAGAATGTAAACCAGGACAGATTGCCCATTATATGGAGGATCAGTGCAAAACTTTGAGTCACAAGCAATTGCTCATGGAATAGCTACACAAGCTGTATGCAGCCACCATTAAGAAATATCTTTCTCAGAACCAACTAAAAGGTACCTTCTTATGCACAGTGCCCCAGCACACCCTCTAGCCTTGGAGAATGATATGGCACTAAGTATGACTCCATAAATGTCAAGTTCCTTCCCCATAACAAGACTTTTGCAGCCCATGGACCAACAAATTATCTGCAATTTCAAGAAGCTGTAAACAAAGACCTTCTTCACCAGGTATTTTAATGTCTTTGAGGAGATATCCTTGACTCTGAAAGAGCTCTGGAAGAAGCATTTCAATGTCCTTTGCTGCATCAAACTCATTGAAAAAGCTATACCAGCTTTTTTTCACATATCAGACCTTAAACTCAGCCTGAAAGAAACTGTGGCCAGAATTGTCACTGAATATGAATTTGAAAGGTCTGATGCATAGGTAATGGAGGAGATTGTGTCCATGGGCAAGAGTCTGGTTTTGGACATTTGTCTTGGGAAGTTTTCTCTCATTGCTGAGAAAAAGAAACAAATGCCTACAAGTAAAAGGTGGAAAGGTTTATTTAGCTCACAGTTTGTGGAGGTTTCAGTCCGTCTTTTGTTGGCTCCAAGGCAAATAGCAGAAGGGGAGTCATTAATGGCAGCAAAAAACAGCAAAAGTAACAAAAGTGCTTAACAGCATTTGTCTACCTCTTATATTTTATCCAGACTGCTGGGATTAAGGTGGTGTCAAACTAATCAGTGCATTGATTAATAATCACACACTTTTAATCACAGCATCACACACTCTTGATTAATCCACTTCTGAAAAATCCCTATGACCACATGAGACTTTGGGGGTACATCTAGACACAAACTATAATAATCTGTCCCTGGGCAACCAAAGACTCATTCACATCCTTTTATGGAAAAGGCATTTAGTCCATCTCCAAGAGTTGTCAAAGTCCTAAGTTTAAGCTGAAAAGTCCAAGTCCCAAGTCTCCCCTGAGAGATAAGCAAACTGTCAGCTGTGAGTCCTTGTACAAATGCAAAGAAAGTTAGACACTTCCAACATTCAATGGCACAAGATAGACATTTCCATTGCAAAAGTTACAAAAAGGGGGATACAAAACACTGGGACCAAAGAAAGTGCAAAATCCAGCAGGGCAAACATTAAACCTGTGGTTCCACATGTAGCATCTGAGACAATCTATGGCAAGATGTGAACTCTAAATGGCTTAGGGGGCTTCACCCCTTCAGAACTTCTAGTGGTTGTAATTCACATAGCTTCTCCTTTATGCCAACTCTGCTACCTCCTTACAGTTTTCCTTAGATGATCCACATTCCTGGCTTCTCCAAAGTTCTGACATATCAACTAAACTTTTGATTTCATATTCTCACCTTCACACCACCTTCTCATGGGAAGACTATCTGCCCTCCTAGGCCTTCTTCTGAAATCTAGATGGAAGCCTTCCTAACTTCTCAACTCCTCCATTCCACATGCACCTAAAACCAGCACCACATGGACCATGCCAAGGTCTGCTGCCAGTGGAGCAGTAGCCAGCCTTCTCTCTCTTGGCTGTAGGGGTCAAGTGCCTGGATTGCTGAGCATTCTACATCCAATTCTGAGAAACAAATTCTCTAGACCACCCCTATTCTGGAGCACGGTGCTCTGGGACTTTCTTTATAAAACAAAATCTTTCATGGTTGCAATTTTGAGACTGCAAAGTATCCAGTCCTGTTGCTTCTTTGATGACCTCAGGTCATCTTTTGTATTCTTCTGTTCCTTTGTAACAATCAAGACCTCCTCTTCTGTACCTTTGCAGGCCACAGCTTTACTGGAGCTTCCTTTCTGGCCAACTCATAATATTTTAAACCATTCTTCTGGCTTTTTTCCCCTTGATTATCAACATAGGTCTGGATAAAAGCCCCCAATATTAGCTATGCCACCACCTCAACATTAGACTACCTTGAAATTTCTTTTACTAGATTAATTAGACAACTACCCTTAGTCTCACTCTCAGGCAAGTCTCTGAACATGAGCAAAACGGCAGACAAACTTTCTGCCAAGGCATAGCATACATCATTTGGAGCATAGCAGCTAATGCAGCCCTTCCCAGCAGAAACCTCCTAGCCTTATCTTTACCAGCTTTCTGGTCTTCTGAGCTCTGAACAGAATCTCCCATATAGTATAGCCTAAGCCATTTCATTGTTACTTTTTCATCCAGCATCTCTGAACCTTTCCAAACTCTTCCCTCAAGCCATTCCCAAAAGCTCCCTAACCACATCAGGTATAGTCGTAGATACAACCTCATTTCTCTGATACTGAATTCTGTATTAGTTATTTTCCTCTCATTGATGAGACAAAACACCCAGCACTCACAAATTTATGGAGAAAAGATTTATTTAGCTCACAGTTTGTAGAGATTTCAATCCATAATCTGTTGGCTCCAAGGCATGGTGACATATGGCACAGGGGCAACTATTCATGGAGGTAAAAGACAGGAAAAGCAACAAGAGGTCTTAACAGCATCTCTCTGTCCCTTATATCTTATTCAGATTGCTGGGATTATGGTGTTACCAAACCAATCAGTGGATTGGTGAGAATCACACACTTAATCCCATCATCACACACTCTAGATTTAGCCACCTCTGAAAAAGCCTTCTGACTGCATGAGGTATTGGGGGACATCCAGACACAAATCATGATGGTTCATATATAGACTAGCTTCTTGAGAGCTGTAAGGAGAAGCTGACAACCAAAGAACTTGTTAAACTTCAGAGAGTATTGAATCTGATGTATGATACTGATCTAAATGAATGTTCTCTGTTTTCCAGAGAGTTACTCAGCATAGGGAAAAACAAATGACATTAGACAAATTTTTCATCAAAATTGACCCTGCAACTAAGAGAAAAAGAAGAAAGGAAACTCCTGAAGGCACCTTATCTACATTGAAGCCTATGGGAAAATTTATTTCAGTTCTTGACCAATTTGGTTTATGACCAGAATTGTGTAAGAAATTATGTTTCTGAGCCAAGGTACCTCTGTGTCCTCTTCTCTAACGTACTCTTACCTTCATTTTAACTTGGTGAACATCTTGCTATTTCCTGCTAAGCTTCCAGGAACCTGTAGGTATTCTGAGGTTTCAAGTGATCCTAGTCTTCCCTGTAGGCACCTGTGGTCCAAATCGAGCCACGTCATTTCTTTTGTACTCTACACTTCTTCCAAATGCAGAGCTGTCTTCTTTTCTGACAGCCTTTTCCCTGTTATCATTCAGTACCATGTTTTCCCAACTCTGGCTGTCATCTTCCCTTTTTGACCTCTAAAACCTGCTTCTACCTTTCCATTGTTACAATAATTAGAAATGGAAGCAGTTTTGGTTCTTTGTGATGACAGTCAAAAAGATGACAATGCTGAGACATATTCTATTGTAACATAATCAAGAACAGATTCTTTGTAGACAGTTACTGAAATTAATTTAACTCTGATACATCCCATGGCCAAAGTGTTTTTCATGGATGTTTATCATGTCCTGAAAAATTTTCTTCCCTAAACCACAGCCTTCCCAAAGCACTCACAAGAGGCCTTCAGTGATTTTACTAGGTGGCAGTCATTAACAAGAGGACAAAGATTTAGTACAGATGTAGACCTTGGAACAAACAAGCAATACTGAGTACATATTCTTTCATGACTATAAAATATACGTCCCAACAGACTTCATTTTTTAGTCTCTGTTAGAGCTGCCTTCCCATAAGGATTCTGACCCAGATCACCTTTAGCTGCCCTCTCCAAGCCCCAGTGAAAATCTCCTCCCTTTATAGTCACTGTTCTCTTTTAAACAATGTCACCAGAACCCTTTTAAGAGTTTTGTACATATATTATCCTTCTGGCTTTGTGTTTTACACTGTTATCTAAAACACTTTAGAAGGTTAGCTAGTTGTAGAAGGTGTCTTCGGTCTTTTGTTTAGGTATTTGGTTAGTTAGTTGTACTGTGAAGAAGTCTCTCCTTGTCTGATCTAAGTCTCTTTGCAGTGTACAAGGATGACCTTGATAGCATATCAAAATACAGTTCACATTTTGACAATAAAGTTAGATTTTGCTTATATTTTAGAATTTAGAGAATTTTTATTTAAAAATTGATAACTTATTTCTTTATAAAAAATATTTATAAGGAGGAAAAATCACAAAAAGCTCCATATTTTCCTGATCATTTCAAGTCATTAAGTTGATCATGGAATATTAGAAACTTCATTTGTTTGTAATTGCTGCTCTAGAATTTGTACAGGACTAAACTCTAAAGCCTTCTAATGGGCTTCTGAACTAGATTCTAATTTTTTCTGGTGTTGTCTAATATTTTCTCTTACTTTCTTCATTCCCATTTTTCATATTTCTATTTACTTATGATAAATCAATAGATGATAGATAGATAGATAGATAGATAGATAATAGTTGGGGAGGTGGATGATTCATGGATATCACTCTTAATGATACATATCCTATAATTTTAAAATCATAAATGCTTTATTTTTAATAAAACATGGAAAAGAAGCTGTTCATTAAAAAACTCATGATAAATACAGTTCTTACAATGAGACAAACAAAGAGTAGACTTCTAAGGCTAGGTAGATTGGAGCTCACAGGTGATCTCATGGGCTGGATAAGTGGATAACACTCTACAACCATGCATCACCCCTGCTCTGCTTGCAAAGCAGCAAAATGGCTGGTTGTATAATTCTTAGAACGTGTAACAGCATGCCCTTTCGTTTCAGCATAATGAATGCTTCATATTACAAACTGCTTGATGAATGATCTCACCTTGTCAGATTTATATATTGTATTATATATTAATTACTTTTCCAGAGATATCCCAGTTTATGGGTTACCCTACTATAGAAAATTCCCATTTCAGTATCTTCAACTTGCTTGTCATTGGTATTCCTTAAAGTACCCATCCCAGTTCTGATCCCTCATAGAGTCATTATATTTGTAGCAAAGTGCTGTTAATGACAGAAATGAAAGCCTTACAAATGTGGAGAAGTTATTAAGTTAGAGGGGTTGTTATGTCATTCTTTCTAAGGGCTTATTTCCTTCTCTAGTACTTGATGCTATAGTGTTGAGGAATGGACCGCTAAAGGTCTGATTTCAGATATATAGACTGGAGCAAGGAGCAGGTTTCTTCAGTAAGGTGTAAGGTTCTGAGAGCCCCACATCACAATACACAGACGATTGTCTCTTTAGAAGGCTAGCTAGGCCTTTGGCATGTTTCAGTAATTTACAGGTCCATCTGTGTGGGCAATTATATCGAATGAATTAATGAATCTGTGTTTTATGTCTTTTTAGTTTGTTTTCTCAGAGATGTTTTTGTACATTTAATATTTTATTATATTTCATATCTTTATATCTACCAAGATTATTCTATTTACTGGATTTTACAGAGACATTATATTTATTTAGTTAGTTCAGTGATACATTTTGTTCAGAAAAATTATGCACCTTTTGATCTTATTTTACTCTAAATAACTGAGATTTTTCCAAAAGTCAAATATAAGTCAAAATGTATTATCGTGGTAAACATTCAAAAATTCTGCAGAACCTAAAGAAAATTATTAATGGGGCAATTTATCATGTTTTAATCAAATGACAATATTTGTATTAATATGCAGCTTCATGTGACTATTTTGAAGATGAACTGATTTTCTATAATGTATAGATCATGGTGTGTTTGATTTTAAAGATTAATCACATTATTCAGAGTTATACTCTTCAATAGTTGCTACCTTTTTAGCAGTTTCCAAGTTTAAATGGATATCAAGACAACTTGAAGAGTGCCTTTCATTAAAAGATTGCTGAGACTCTACCCAGTCCCTGGCCCAGAATCCGTACCTCCATTCTCAGTGCATCCTTAAAATTAACTCCCCCAAAATATTCCATGCAGCCATCTTAGCATTTTTCAGTGGACCATTTAGAGCCATTAATGTACTAAACCATTGTCTCAGTTGAGAAATTTGTACCAAACTTCCTTACTCCTTTGCTATAGTTTGAATCTTGAATGTTGCCTAAAGGCCCATGTGTAAAGGCTTAGTCTTTAGGCTAGTGTTACAGGAGGTGACAGAATCTTTAAGAGGCAAGGAAGCCAGGCACAGCATGGAACACCTGCACTCCCAGAGCTTTGGAAAGCTGAAACAGGAGAAGCAAAGTTTTGGCTAGCTTGGGCAACTTAGCTACTTAATAAGGCTCTGTCTCAAAATAACAAATAAAATTAACAGGACTGGAGATCTCTCTTCAGTGCTAAAGCCCTTCATTCAACCCCTAGTACCACAGGTATAGAAGAAAAGAAAGAAGCAGGGACTAGTGAAAGGAATTTAGGTCTTCTGGAGCAGACCTTCAAATCTTGGCCTCCTCCCCACTCTCTGTTTCTCCCTTGTCATGAGGTGAGTGATTTTGCTCTGCCATATGCTCCCTGCCATTGCTAAAAGCTCTGAAAGAAGTAGATCTGCTGGATCATGGATTGGAACCTCTAAAATCATGAGCTAAAATTAACATTTTCCTTTTATAACTTGATTACCCCAGCCATTTATTATGGATATCTGATGAGACACCCTTTCTACTTAGTAGTTATGTCTTATTGTATTTACTTTTAGTACCTCACTATAATCATTATTAGATATACTAACATGAATATTTTACTACTTCTATCAAATAAAGAAATTAGACTGTGCTCTGGCATAATGTTAGCACTTATTAAATATATGTTGAGTGAATGATCGAGGGAATGAAAGAAAGACACTGTAACAAATTTTGTTAAATGCCTTGCTTGTTTCAGACTTCATTTCATTCTGTATATTCTTGGGTTCCCACCCTACTAAAATAATGAAATTAGATCAACACATACTAATTTTATGAAGCTGATACTGATTCTCAGAGACACCCCCCACAATCTTTCTTCATCATGTCCATTGCTATGCTAATCCATTACAGATTAATTTCTGAAATATCAAACATATATGTCTTAGTATTTGAAATGACATTATTTTTGGAAAACTGGAACAGGCTGTGTCATTTTATAAAACTGAAAATGACAAGATGGTCCCTGATGTTTCGTTTATAAGGTCACCAGTATGGCCAAGTACTTTCACTTGTGGATTCTTTCAGTCCCTATAAAGATAATTCTCTTGAAGTAAGGATGCCGGGATTCACACTCAGCAGCCCTTTATAATACCTGCATTTACACACTTAGGGTCTAGACTTCACCTTAGCAATTTTTACCTGGAAATTCACTCTTCTTGACAGAGAAGGGAGACATATTAAAAGTTAGAATCTATTCACTTCCACCTTTCATCCAGTAGCTTATCTCCATAGCAATAAAAATGGCTTTATTATTCCTAAGGGAAATATTATTGCTTTCAATAGTTTTGTGTATCAACCTACTGAGTATTTTATACTTTTTAAACTGCTATGCATTATAATAATAGTTAATGCTTACTTAGTACTCACTGTGTATCTGGCATTTCCCTAAGTATTTTATACATATACAGTAATCTATTATAAATTAATCTTTATGCAAACATTTTGTGGCAGGTATTTCATAAAAGCACTATGAGATAGTTATTAGCACTATTTTACAAAAGAGAGAGCCAAGGTGCACAGATGTGTTTTGCCCAGGGTCTTACAACTTACAGATATCTGAGAGTGTTGAAATATGAACGCAGGCAGTCTAACTCCAGCATTCTTAACCACGATGCCAGACTTCTTCATTTGTGTGCATTTGTTCATATCTGAGTATTCTCTGAACTCACTCAAGGGTGCCTTACACATGCACATTGATTTGTTTAGGTACCTACTTCTTTTATCACTAAGAATTTATGACAACAAAAGTGATGTTAATTTTCCATCAAGCTTCTTAAAACCAGTCTGTTTTTGTGGAAAAAAACACATTCACACATGCAAGTAGATCCTATAAATTGAAAATAAAATTGACAAAACATATTCAACTGAGTATTAACATTTTGCACATTTTCTTGTCTCTTAATAACATTGTGAACATGCTATTATTTAACAAGAAACTAAAATTCCTGCCTGCTGTTCACACTTTTAGACTATTTAAATCGCATTCTATTTTGATGGAGAATTTTAGCAACTGTTTGTGTCTTGCTGGAAAGTCACTGTTATTATCCCTCAAGGAAAAAAGAAAACTGTTACGTGATGGATTTGTGACCATCTAGAATTTATCAGGACAAACAATAATATGATTGTCTCTAATCTGACATACAAATCTCATCTCTGAATATCTGCCAGTGCTCACTCAGATTTGCTATTTGTTGTAATTTTATTTTTTTTTATTTATTTTTTTTGTTGTTGTTGTTGTAATTTTAGATGTGCCACTTTATCATATGTGTATATGATATTTATACACATATATATGACCCATTTATGTGTATGTGTATTTTGTTGCACATGGATTATTAAGAAGTTACAGAGTCTTATTGATTATTGACTTTAACAGGTTTGCAGCATGTGCGCCTTCTGTTTTTTCAGTTTAGTGCATTCCTCCTCCATTGGGAAAGAGTGTTCTTTACCTCTCAGGCTTTTGATTGCCCAAGGTATGCTCTGTTGGTCTTGCTGGGAGCATTTGGCAACTACCCAGGAAGATGCTTTTTATACAAACCCCAGGGCACTTCCAAGCTGCATTTTGTCTCTTTTTAAAAAGCTTCTCAAGACATCCTTTGATGTTCATTTCAGTTAGGATTTCTGGTAGAAAGGCAGAGCAAGAGCCACTTAGTAACACCATAGGCCGTGGACCAGTGCAGCCACGGCTTTGTTTCTTAAAGAAGAATATTACTATGAAGGAGGAGAAAGAAAAGGCAGATGTGTAGATCTTATTATAGAAAGTTATTTTGTTTGTGTTTTCAACATTCTCATAAAGTTGACATCGTTAAGATTTTTCAAGCTTAGATCTTGTGTAAGGTCACGTAAGTCTTAAGTGAGAGAATAAAAATTTAAATACCCCCTGGCTGATACCGTTGCCCTTCTTCCTAGAACAGCTACTTCTGAGGTTTATATCTGTGTGTCAACTGCTTGCAGGGTCTGCCCTGGCAAACATTTCCTTCCGAGGACCTGCAAAGCCGAACTTTTTACATCCATCACCTTTTGGTTACTGACATATTTAAAACTCAGTCATTACTTGAATACAATTTACCACGGTTATTTACGCCTTGAGTTGCTTGTAGCTGACCAGCACTATGCTAATGTCTCCTTTAATGTCCATTGTTATCCTAATAGTAGAAACATCTTTTTTGAGACTTAGATGAGTAAGTTAAAGTGCCATGTTGCAGGTAAGAGGGAAAGCCAAGGTTTGAACCTAGGTTGCCTAACTCCAAAGCTTGTGTGTCTAACCATTCTTCTACTCTGGATAGAAATGAAAAGAAAAATTTCCATACTTTTTTATCAGAAAAGAATAAAAGAATTTCTACAAATAACTTACGATATCTGTCTTCTTAAACTTAAAAAAAATCTCTTCCATATTGTTATAATATAAAAGTACCAATAAACATCCCTTCCAGTACATGTGGGAAATTTAACCTAAGCAATATATGCCATTTAAATAGCCACAGCTTTTAATTCCAACTTACAAATGACACCAACCTACAAACTTTCGCTGAATTTTTACTTGGGCCTCTGTTAACTGCAGAATTTCACCTTCAAAAGGACTTCCTACCCTCTAGGGTTAGAGAAGCAACAGCCTTACTTGTCTGGTAAAAATATTTATTTTTAACCCATATTAACATTTCACAGAAGGAGAATCATTTTGGTGTGAAAATAAGGATGCCTCTGCTACTTCCCTTTCGGAGGCTACTTTATCACGGTACCCATTTTCTTCCTGTAGAAAAATTGCGTATTCATCTAGTGTATCTAACAAGACCCAGCCTTTCTGAAAGCCCAGGGACACAGTGACTTTAGGAACAGCTGTGACTCCCCTGGTCAGCAGAGATCTCCTGGGCTTCCCAACTAGGACCTCTGACATTTAATTGCAGGCCACCTGTTGTGCGCTATAAGTACAAGCACAGCGTCTTCCCACTCGAACATAATGCTTTCTCTCACCCTCAGGTTTGTCTTTTCAAAACCTTCTGAATCTTTGGCACTGTTTTCTCTCACCTGATTTGCTGAAACAGCAACATAGTTGAGTCCTTAACTATACTACTCACCTCTAGAAACTATTCTTCACACAGAACTATTATGAACATTCCAAGGTCACATGAACTCAGGCTGCTAGTTCACAAAGCAATTTTCAGTATCTGCCTTTGTCTGCCTAAATCCAGTTGCTTTAATTTTGTTTGGGAGACACTTTCTTGTTCATGTCTTTTATTATGTTTCTGATACCTACTAACTACATTCATTTAGAGGAATTGGTATGTATGCACACTGCATCTTGATCACTTTGTTCCCCTTTCTGTCCCTACCATACCATCTAACCCTTTTTCCAAGTCTCCTTTCCCATCTCCAAAATATCTACCTCCCCTGTTTCCAACCGGCTCTCCTTTATTCTGCTCTTTAAATTGTTAATATTTGGGGGTTCTCATAATTAAAAATCATGCAGTATTTAACCTTCTATGACTGATTTATTTCACTTAAATTATGATTCAAGATACATCATTTTCCTACAAATGACTCAAATTTATCTTTTTATGGCTGAGCAGTACTCTGTAAACCTCAATATGCATATTTCAATATAATACGATGACTTTTACTCTTTCCAGAAGATACCCAAGAGAGGTATACTGAATCATTCTAGTTTCATTTTGTTGAGGAATTTCCATATTTGTTTTCTATACTGGTTGTACTAGCTTTCTTTTTCTAAGAGAGTCCCTGGTAAGCTCTCCAGACTCACAGAAAACCACTGATGCCTCTCTTGCTGGCCTCATGCCAGGTGCATTTCTCTCTGCTTTTCCATGGGAATGGTCCATCTCACCCTTGCCCTCAGCACAAGCTGGCTGCACTGGCATCTCCCCTGTGACCCACTCAAGGAGACTGTTCTTACCCTGGAACATCTCATGTTCCCTCTGGGGTGCTCACCACATGTTAGAGAAATTGATGGCTGAATATCTGTTTTCCTTGGAACACTGAAATTCTGTTTGGTGCAGGCCATGTGTATGAACGAACCATCTAGGAAGCCTATGTGTCAATATCATTAATGTATTTTGCATTAGATTTGCATATGGATTTATATGTAACTAAATTATGATTCACTGAGGATATGAACTACAGAAATGGTCAAACAGAAATGGTCCTTTACATAGGATGGTTTAAGAATTTTTTCTTCTTTATGATGGGTGTGAAAACAGTACATATTCAGCGGAAAACATACTTCGCATCTGAATTGCAGTCTTTCCCCCAGTGAGGCAGTACGTAACACAACATGCCCTTGTGATGCTGAGAAGTGACAGCTCGCAGCCACCCACTTAATCATGAGAGAAAAGACCGCCCCACAGAATGTCGTGTTGCTAAGCTAGAGTTTTCAGTAGGTCAGATGTATTCGATGGGTTTTCAGTTTAGGATATACTCAACTTACAACAAGTTTATCAAGATGTGACCCGTGTGTCCAGGGATCCGCGTATACCATCAGTCCCCAGAATATTTGAATTTATTCAGTGCTTAGTAAATACCAGCCACAAGAAAGAATGCAGCAAGTGTGAGCTAAATTAAATTATTTGGTGTAAAACATGTTGCAGTAAAAGACACACCATGGTAAATCCCCCTCACTTAGATCACTCGTTCTTTCCACTTTCTGAAGCAGCTCTGGAAGTCTGCTTTCCTGAGTGTCTTTACAAGGCACGATAGAAACTATGGTGAAAGGTGCTGCCCAGGGCAATTCCATGGAAAGGCGGTCTGTGAAAGCCTTGTGGTGCGTCCTCCGCTTCCGTTTTCACTGTATCTGACATGACGCGGCCTGTGGCTCTTGCCCAAAGTCAAAATGACTATGAAAAATACACATTTTGAATCTGTTCAGGACATCAAGGAAAGAAGGACAGCTCAACCAAAGAGCCTTATGAAAGAGGCACTCCTTCCGAAAGTGCCAAGAATGACGCGAGGAATGTGTTACACATGAAGTGCGGTGAAATATTTTGAGGGAACTTAATGGTAATGTGTCTTCTGTCATAATCACTTTTTAAAAATTTAAACATGTGATATTTTTTATCATATATTTAGAAAAGTCTCTTGTGCACCTGTGACTGCTGGCTGTGAGCGCTAAAAGCCGCCGTCTGCATGTTTAAGAGGTTGTACACTTCACATGCTACCATAGACAAGAGACACAAAGAGTTATGGTGGTATACATCAATTCAGCATAGGGATAGCAGCTCTTAGATGATTGTTTTTTAACTGAGTAGTTATTTAGCTGAGAACTGCATTAAAGTTAATTTGGCTAAGTCTGACTTGCCTTTCTTTATGAGCTAAATGTAAGATTTCCTTAATTTCTTCATTTGGCCTCATGATGACATGAAGCCATCCATTTAATCGCCACAGAGGACTTTGTTTTGTTTTTCGTACCCAGCACTTTTATTGTCAGAGTGCTGACTAATCACTCATTTATTCATTTATGCTAACTGAGGAAGTTTGGCAAAAATCTTGTGACTATTTAGGAAAAAATCCTTTAAATTATGAAATCTCTCCTGTTCTACTGACCAACTGACCCACTGCAGATTTAAACTACATGAGTCCCTTAGATGAAGCCTAAAGTAAAAGAAAAGCTGTTCCTCTCCCCAGCAAGTAGACCCTGGGCCTCACCTGCTGCCAGAGCAGCAGTGCCCCAGAATGGAAGAAAATGCTGTTTTCCTCATGTTTGATTGAAATAATTATTCTGATAGGCTGAGACAGCAAATAAAGACACATGATTAGTGTCTAGTTCAAACTCGTGGATTATTGCAATATTTTTAAATAAGAATTTGATGACTTTGTTAAAGTGAATTCAAATATTTTAGAAGTGTGTTTAGGTGCATATATAAAAAGAGAAATAGGACAAAAATAAATATTAAGTGGAATGAAATTAAAACTATGACATGGCAGGCTATTCCCTGGGAGCGAATAAGGTTGCCTAAATGATGGCGCTGAGAATACAGCCCACGGGAATCTGGGATTAGAGAAAATTAGTCTTCACAAAGTGCCTCATAATATTTCCTCCTCTTACCAAAGAATTTTTCTATTCTCATTCAAAAGCTAGTTTTAAAAGCATCTGCTGAAGGGCCCAAGATGTAGTTCAGTGGCACAGCACCTTCCTGCCAAGCACAAGGTCCTGAGTTTGATTATTGGTACCAAAAAATTAAAAATTAAAAATAGAAGCATTTACTGGTTGTGTGGATATCATGTTGCCCAACCTTATGTAAGCTGTATTTCCTGGTATTCACCTCAAAATCATGTTTACTGAGATATCAATGTTATAACTCTAAAGTAAAATTAACTTTCTGAGCTTATTATAAACTATACACTGGTTACAATGATTCCAGTAGGCCCATGATTTACAAGTATAAGAGCCAATAGTTTTTTATGCAGGCAACAATTAAACTTGAAAAAGTCATGCATGTGTATATGTATATATCGGAAGTAGGTATCATGAATATATATAAATTTATACCTACTTTCTGTCACATTCATAGGCAAATACAATCAAGGAATATTTGTTACTGAAAAGATAATATACTGGAAACTTTGAGTGATACATAGTTGGCTGTCCTTACTTTTGTGATTATAAATTCTTTAATGAATTCTCTTGGAGAAAACATCAGTGTTCAGTGTCTTCACGGGAGTCTCCCAGTTGGTCAGGAGAGAAGTGTGTCCCACACACACCTGAGCAGAGAGATGGTATCATCAGGCAAAGAATTTTGAGTGGCTGAAGCTAAGATTAAAGGACATGATTAAGGTGATCAAAGGAAGTAAAAATGTGGTGCAATCACAGAACGAAACCTTTTGTATCTTTGATTGATGAATGGTGTTGAGCAGGAATGCCTGCCTTTAATCATTTTGTCATTAGGCCAACCATCATCATTTCCTTCTTCAGCAGTGTCCAAGGGTAAGCACTGAGTTGGATGAGTCCAGGGGTGCTGTATCCACTGATCACACTTTGAGCTGGGCGTGCATTCTTGGCAGTTACACAGTATTACCATTTGCCTCCCTAGATTGTTGAAAAATCAATGCATATTCGTATCTCCATAAATCAGTGCATTTTAAACAGAGAGATAAAATAGCAACATCAGTATTAACTTGATTTGTAAAACTTGATCACCATCACATGTCACATTTTGCGAAACACACAGAAGAAAGAAAAAGAACTAGACATTAATGTGCATGTATTGTTTCCTAAGTACTTTACTTCAATTTAAAATTTTTTCCTCTGAAATGTCAGTTTCATTTGTTATTCTCATTATCGAGATGAGAATGCTCTGTCCCAGTTGAATAACGCAGTCTTGCACAGTGGAGCTCCTCTAATAAACTATGGTGCCAACCTTGATCTGGTGGAGTGGCAACCCATGTCCTGCTGACTCCTGAATGCTTCCTCTAATTTCTAATACTTACAGCTCCCCTCAGGAAGCAAACAGCTACAGTGGTTTCTGATGACTGTGAGCTAACACACTAAAGATGTTTAGTTTTTTTTATAAAACAGTTTTTGTGGCCACACTGAGTCAGAATAAACTGAACGTTACAGAGGTGTTTTTTGTTGCTGGCTTTTTGAAGATTTTAGCCCTGGAATTGCACCAAAACCTATTAATATATAATTGGCACATATAGCTGTGAAGGTCTTCACGTGAAAATCCTGGAGGTGAGTTTGGAAGGCAGCCTATTTTTTGCAGTATGAAAGTTTCTCAAAGCAAATGTCAAGGCTTTGAATTTTTGTGAATCAAAACACAGACAAAAATAAAATTTTAGTTACCTCTTGGAATGAAAACTAGAAGCCAGAAAATAATCTTCTTTCCATTCTTTAATGCCTCAAAATTATTCTATTAACTACTAAATTTATTTGCAAAGGATATAGTTCTTCTTTTGGAAATATTTCAGTTCTTTTTAGTCTGTATTTTGAGATGTTCTGAAGCAGATATGTTCATGCTTCCATCTTACTTCTGTAGGAAAATTATGATTTTGACACTTAGAAAAAATGTGCCATGAGGCTCTTTAAATGTTTTGAGTAAGTTATAATTATTGTCTGCACTTGATGTCATATTTCCTGAGCTATAGCCAGGACTAGGGCTGATACAGGAAGACTTGATTGCTGTTTATTGCCTCTCCTTTGTAGATTTTATCTGGGAAGAATAAAGAGAAAAAGGAAGATTGAAGCTCTGGCTTATTTCCTTTGGGTTTTGGCATCTCTCACAAAGGTTTTTTTTTTTTTTTTTTTTTTTATAAAATTGGCTGTGCAAACATGGCTGAAGGAGAAATCTGGGCTCCCACTAATTTTCTCAACCCTGTACCTTCCCTTGCATTAGAGAAGCCAGCACACACTATTTCCTGAACCTGGGAGGGTTGGCCTTGGCTGTGTGTCACACACTCTGTCACAGGCAGAACAGAAGCAGAGACAGTCTGCTTTCTCACCCTCTGCAAGGTGATCCTTAGTCTCACCCCCATGAGCTGAATACAGCAGCAAGGTGAGTGTTGACTCGCCATGGAGACAATAGCATTTTGCCCACTTCATTTGGAAGAAGTGAACTCAGCCCTCCAGAGCCCCAGAGAAGCCAGTTGCTTACTAGTGAGCTCACTGTAGCTCCTGGTATTTTGATAAAAATAACTGTACAAAAGGGACACAAGGTAGAAAGAAAGGCCATGTCTCTCCCAACTACTTCCCCACTAATCCACCAGAAATGACTTTTGTTCCCATGAAGCAATATGTTCATTTACAAGCCTATGCTGGAACACTAGGAGGAAAGCACTGCTTGAACAGGAGGAAGGATTCTAATCCAACTGTGGCATTTAGGATCTTGCAATTGGCAAAACTTTTTAAATTACTAGCAGGCACTTAATAATTTCTATTTTATACTTTTTATTTTTCTGTGAATTTATCTGTCTCCCTGTGCAGTACTTCTCTCGTCTCAATTTCTCTTAACCACTAAATGGCACCAAAGCCATTTTTGTGGGGCTTAATCGAGGAATGACAGCCACCATCATAAAAATATATCCTGGTGAAGAGAAACATTTTCTTGGGCTCAGATATGAAGAAACTTTCTCATATACTAAGCAATAGTAGTGACTTAATTTTTAAAGGTCTCATTTAATCCATCTAGTCTCTCACACATGCTAATTTTATATTATTAGAGCAGTAAACAACCTTATGCGTTTTATTTCTCTTTCAAAGTTATTTGCATATAAAGATATTTTTCATTTCAGTTTTTAAATATCTGATCAGACCAATAGATGAGCTCCATCTCTCTACTGTCTTAATTCAAGGCATGTAGCATATTTTTTAATTTCATGCAAATACCACACAAAGTTTTTGAATACATTATGCCATTTTCTAATTTTAAACAAACTTGATTTAAGCGTGTATGCAGATTGTTTCATTTGCTAGCTAGAATATCGTTCTCTGCAGTTCCCAGAGAGTAGCTGAATCTGGGGACATGATTTATGAAACTATGGTGCAGAATATTGATCAGGTTTCCCAGTGTCCACTTTATTATATGTCCCATTAGAGATAGGAAATGAATCTGAAAATGCTTCTCTTCTACATGGAAGTATTTTCATTTTGTTAACATAGGATCCATGTACCTCTAATATACAGGACACTACATGAAGTGTAAGAAAAGCTCAGTCAGTGATTATTGACCCATAGAATGTTCATTAATTTGATGAGTGACTATAATCAAGACTGCAGGAGAACTTTCCATTGTCTTCTTTAGATTTTCAGGTATTATCGTTCAGTTATTTAGTGTACAATAATATGACTGTTGTGATCAAAAGATGATTTTGAAAATGAAGAGCATAGGAAAACCTGGAGGAACAATAATTTTTAACGAATTTGTGCCCAGTGTCCTGTGACAGTACAGACAAAGGTCACAAGACTGGATGCTCAAGCTTCGGGAAATTCTGCTAACTGGTAGCTGCATCTGGGTTTATGTGGAACATACCAATGAACCACAAAATGTATCGTCTTTGACATAGAAAGCAACGGAATGAATGTACATGCGAGTACATAAGATTTCTCGGGTGCCCAGAGCACTCTGTAGAAAGGAGCTGTGGTTTGTAAATCGTTTTATAACTGCAAGTATTGTAAGAAAGCAAAATCATTATGTTGGTGACTTACTGAAGTACCGTTATGAGAAATAACAAAATACTAATTCCCACAAATAGTCAACAAACTGATTATATAAGGAACTAGATTTAATACCTATTAAATGACTAAACAGTGAAAATACCCTTCTAGCTATGTAGACATCTTTCTACCGTGGATGATTTAAGGTGCTAATTGCAAGCACTGGTCATGAAAATAATTACATATCAGTCCATGGAAATTACAAAATACTACCTATTTCTGATTTTCCACCTGGAGTACAATATAAGTCCCCCCAAAATGCATGACATTAAAAATAAGATCTTTTCTATTGAAGTACTATAAATGTGATTGTAATAAATATTAAATAAGACAAACACTTTTAGCTTTTATAAAAACTCACATTTTAAGCCTCAATAATTTTGATTTCTCTCTGAGGCATTTATTTATTTTAAAAATAAAAGAAGGAAACATATTAACAAACAGACATCCATTTACAAAATAGTGTTAAGAACAATACAAACAAAAGGGAGTTACAGATAAAGCGGTTGGAAATTAACAATGGTTGTTATATTACTATTGATATCTTTAAAGTGGTTTCTCAGGAAAACAAATAGAGATATGCAATAATGATCGAATCAGTAATCATTAACTGTTCCTTTTAGTAAAGCAATAGAAAACAGTAGTACAATTGTTAGCTGTCCTGTATATACATACATGCATGATTTCCCCTCCTTTGCCTTTTCCTTTCCCACACCCCAGTTGCCCCTTACTTTTGAACATTTTCCTTTCATCTCACAATGTCTATCATATCACCTAGTTTTTATTCACTCTTTCATGTTCTTACACAAGCGAGACAATACGTTGCTTACATATGCAGGCCTGACTTTTTTCATTTCTGAGTATAGTCTCTACTTGTGGCCATTTACCTATAAAAGCCTGGAGTTTATCTTTCTTTATAGCTGAGTAATATTCCATTATATAAAAGTACCACAATTTTTTTATCCAGTCTTCAGTGAATGGACATTTGGGTTGCTTCCATGATTTACCAATTACAAATTGTGCCACTATGAACATGGGTGCACATGTATCACAGTGATATGATGTCTTCAGATCTTCTCGAGAAATACCCAGAAGGGGAAGAGCTGGGTTGAATAGGACCTCCAGATGTAGTTTGCTCAGGAATCTCCAAACTGAGTTCCACAGTGGTTTCACCAGTCTGCATTCCCACCAGCAGTGGAGAAGAGTTCCTGTTTCTGCACAGCCTCACCAGCATTTGTTATTGGTTGATTTGTTATTGATAGCCATTCTTACTGGGGTGAGGTGAAATCTCAATGTTGTTTACATTTGCATTTCTCAAATGAGTAGTGATGAACATTTTTTATTTATTTGCCATTTGTATTTCTTTATCTCAGAAACGTGTATTCATCTCAACTGACCATTTTTGGATTGGGTCTTTCTATTTGGAGAGTGTGATGTCTTTTAATTTTTTATATGTTGTAGATACAAGACCTTTATCTGAGGGACAAGACCTTTTTCCCAATTTGTGGATTATCTTTTTACTCTGCTGGTGATTTCTTTAGATGTGCAGAAACTTTTCAGCAGGATGAGATCACAGTTGGTGATTCTTTGAAGTATTTTACAGGCAGTTTGGTTTTTGTTTGTGAACTCTCTGCCTACACCTATTCCTCCAAGGTTTTTACCTACTTTCCCTTCCAATAGGTTTAGTTTTTCTGTTTTAATATTGAGATCTGTGATCCTTCTTGACTTGAGTTTGGTACATAGTGATAGACTTGGGTCTATTTTCAGTCTTCGGCAGGTGGCAAACCAATTTTTCGAGCAACATTTATTAAAGAGGCTATCATTCTTCAAGAGAGTTTGTTTGACTCCTTTATCAAAGATTAGGGGGCTGAGTGTGTTGTGTTTGTGCCTATGTCTTCCAGTCTGTTCTGTTGATCTTCTGGTCTATTTTTTAGCCAGTATCATGGTGATTTTATTACAGTAGCTTTGTAGTATAATTTCAGGTCAGGGATTTTGATTCCACCTGACTTGTCTTTGTTGCCCAGGATTGCTTTTGCTATTCTTGGTCTCTTCTGATTCCAGATGAATTTAAGCAATATTTTCTCTAGATCTGTAAAGTATGCTAATGGTATTTTAATGGGAATATCATTGAATGTATACAATAACTTTGGTAGTATGGCCATTTCCACAATGTTGGTTCTTCCTATCCATGTGCAAGGAATATTTTTCCATTTATTGAAGTCCTCTTCAGTCTCTTTTTTCAGAGTACTTCAGTTTTCATTGACTAGATCTTTTACTTCTTTTGTTAGATTGTTTCCTAAATATTTCAATTTTTGGATGCTGTTGTGAAAGGTATGGCTTCATTAAATTCTTTCTCAGTCTCTTTGTTGTTTATGTATAGGAATGCTATGGATTTTGGGGTGTTGATTTTGTATCCAGCTGCACTGCTGAATTTGTCAGTTAACTCAAGGTTTCTTCTTGTGGAGTTTATGGGATCTTCTATGTAAAGTATCATGTCATCTGCAAATAGTGATAGTTTTACTTCTTCTTTTCCTATCCTTATTCCTTTTATTTTTCTCTCTTGTCTAGTTGCTCCAGCTAATGCTTCCAAAACTATGTTGAACAGGAGTGGTGACAATGGACATCCTTGTCTTGTTCCTGGTTTTAAATAAAAGCTTTCAGTTTTTGTCCATTTAGTATGATATTGGCTATTGGTTTGTCATAGACGGCTTTGATCAGGTTGATCAAATAGATCAGGTTGATCTATTCCTATTTCTGTAGAGTTTTTATCATGAATGCACGTTGGACTTTGTCAAAAGCTTCTTTTGCAGCTATTGAGATGATCATATGGTTTTTGTATTTGGCTCTATTGATATGGTGTATAACATTAATCGATTTGAGGATATTGAACTATCCCTGCATTCCTGGATCAAATCCAACTTGGTCATAGTGTATGACTTTCTTGATGATTTGTTGCATTATATTTGCTAGTATTTTTTTAGTATCTTTGCATCTATATTAATTAGAGAGATTGGTCTGTAGTTCTCTTTCTTGGTTGGGTCTTTCTCTGCTTTGGGTATCACTATAATACTTGCCTCCAGAAATGAGTTAGGCAATGAAGAGTTTGAGGAGTCTTGGTATTAAATCTTCTCTGAATTTCTTGTAAAATTCTGCTGTGAATCCATCAGGACCTGGGCTTTTCTTTGCCAGTAAGTTTTAATCACATTTTCAATCTCATTAATTGATTTTGGGTTGTTCAGGATTTTATACTTCCTTGCCTCAATCTTGGTAATTTGAATTTATCTAGGAATATGTCCACTTCTTCTGAGTTTTCTTTCTTTTGGGAGTAAAGATTTTCAGTGTAGGAATTAATGACCTGAATTTCTTTAGAATCTGTAGTAATTTCATCTTTTTCATTCCTTACTGCGTGAATTTGAATTATTTCCTTTCTTTTTTTGATAAGGTTGGCTAGAGGTTTATCAATTTTATTTACTCGTTCAAAGAACCAATTGTTTGATTCATTTATTTTTCTAGGATTTTCTTCATTTCAATTGAATTAGTTTCTGCCCTAATCTTTATAATCTCCTCCCTTCTTTGGGCTTTGGGCTTGACTTGTTCTTCTTTTACTAGAAATTTGATGTGCAGCATTAGGTTATTTATTTGTTCTCTTTGTGTTTTCCTTATGTGTGAGTTCACTGCTATAAGTTTCCCTCTGAGGACTGCTTTCATTGCATCCCACAGATTCTGGTAAATTGTATCTACATTTTGGTTTGTTTGTAGGTATTTTTAATTTCTTCTTTAATTTCTTCTGTGACCCATTGGCTGTTCAATGGATTGTTGTTTAACTTCCAAGTGTTTGTGGAGATTTGGATTTCCTTTTGTCATTAATTTCCAATTTCACTGCACTGTGGTCAGGTAATATGCAGGGGATAATTTCAATTCTTTTCCTTTTAGGTAAGTGTGATCTATGGGTTAGAATGTGGTCTATTTTAGAAAAAGTCCCATGTGCAGCTGAGAAAAATGTATATTCTGGGTTGTGGGGTGGAACACTGTATACATCTACTAAGTTCATTTGTTTGCTGCTTTGATTCAGATCTGTTATTTCTTTGCTGAGCTAATTTTTTGTCCAGTTGACCAATCTCTTTGTATCAAAGGGGTGTCAAGTCCCCTATTACAATAATTTTATTCATTATATGGGTTTTCATGTCTGTTAAGATTTGCTTTATGTAGCTTGGTGCTCCAATACTTGGTGCATACATGTTTAGGATTGTTATGTCATCCTTTAGCAATTTTCTTCTAACAGGTATGAGGTGACCTTCTTTATCTCTTTTGATTGTTCTTGGTTTCAAATTTGCATTGTCTGCAAACATAATAACTACTCCTGCTTTTTTCTAGGTTCCTGTTGCATGGAGAATTGTTTCCCATCCTTTGACTTTCAGTCTATGAATTTCCTTTTGAGTAAAATGTGTTTCCTATATAAAGCATATCATTGGATTTTGTTCCTTAATTCACTCTGCTGATCTGTTTCTTTCACCTGGTGAATTGAGGCCATTTACATTTATGATTGTAACTGATATGTGTTTCCTTATCATTGTCATGTTATTTACTTGTTGTTGGTTTCTTGCTTTTTCTACCTGTTTACCTGCTTGCTCTTTTTAAGGGTTCCTTTCTGTTGTTGTTCTTGAAATTGTGATCATTTTCTTCTCTGTCTAGAATGTCTTTTAGAAATTTTCGTAAGGATGTTTTGGGACTCATGAAGTTCTTCAGTAGCTCTTTATCACGGCAATATTTTATTTCTTTGTGAAACTTGAAGGATAGTTTGGCAGGATACATCAATCTTGGTTGGAAGCTGTTTTATCTTAGGACCTGTAATACTTTGCTCCAAGCTCTTCCCGACTGGATGGTTTGTGTTGGGAAGTCTGCTGTGATTCTGATGGGCTTTCCTTTATAGATGATCCCCTTCTTTTCTCTAGCAGCTTTTAATATTCTCTTCTTTTGGTGGACATCTGGGATCTTGATTATTACATGTCTGGGTGTAGTTTTTTTTATAGTTATGAGTAGTAGGAGTTCTATATCCCTCATTTACCTATACCTCGGGTTCTGTTTCCACGCTTGGGAAATTTTTTGCTATTATTTCTGCAAATGTTCTTTTCATGTCATTTGTGTCACCTCCTGCTGTTTCATTCACTCCTATCAATCTGACATTATTTCTCTTTTCCTCATCTTGCAGCTGTTGAATTGATTTTTCCTGGATCCTTGTTGATTTTAAGAGATCTTTTCTTTCATGATCACTAGCTGCCATGCTGTCTTCAAGATCTGAAATTCTATCTTTAGCTCCATTTAGGCAGTTTTGCAAGCTTTCAGTGGAAGTTTTGATTTCCTGGAGATCTCTTGGAGTCTGTTTCATGTGTTCTAATTCATTCCTATATTGTTCATGTAATGTTTCCATCTGTTGCCTATGTTCATCTCTTTTTTTTTATCTGTTTCTTCTCTAGATGTGCAGACCATTTCTTTCATTATTATTGTCATTTCACTTTTTCCCTGAGAGATTTTATCTGATCTGATCTCTTCTATGGCCTGATGGATCTGTTTCTTTACTTCCATTGCAATCATTTCAGCAATTTCAGGTGTGTGTTTACCACATTCTCCGATGTCTGTGTCTCCTGGACTTGCTCTGAGTGGGGTGGAGTTCTGAGATTGCATTTTAACCCTTTACTTTGTCATGTTTGATGCTGCAGGCAGAATGCTCAGTCTCTGGCAGTTGAGCAAAGGTCACTTGTGGGCCTTGTTTTCCTGGTTTTCAGCCCTGTCCCTCAGTGTCCACTGAGATGCACTACTTAGGCTGGGGTCTTCCAGTTTATGGTGAAGTGTACCTAGTTTTCCCAGGTCTCAGATGTGAACTGTGATGTCAGTTGATGGCAGATGGTCTGATACAGTGACCCCTCGCAGTTCAGCGCATCTGTATGACCCAGGATTTGGTTGAACTGGTGACACAATCCCAGACCAGTGGTCTTGTGACCCCAGGCAGTTCAGGATACAGGCAATACCCAGACACAAGCTTCAAGGTCAACAGTTTGTGAACCACCTGATTCTGTGTCTCCCTTCAGTTTAGGCCTCACAGTGGAGCCAGATGTGTGCCATATCGATGGCGATCACAGACTGCCTGTGTGTGCGACCTCTAGGAGGGCAGGGTGCAAGTGAAGCTGAGACCCGAACTCAGTGTCAGAAGCTCTTGAGGCACCTGCACCGATATCTCACTCAGTGCTGGACACACGCAGGGAAGGCCCCTGTGCATACCCTGGTGAGAGCAGTTCACAGGCCTTCTGAGTGAGGATCTCCTGTGTGCACCAGGTGCACAGAGGGCAGAGACTCAAACTGTAATGGTGGCCAGTACATGAGTTGCCGCTCTGCCCTCAGGAAGTAGATGGGGAATACCTGGTTTTCTCGACAACATTCAGCTGGGAACTGTGGTGTCAGCTGGGCATGTCCCACCTGATTCTGCTTCTCCAGTCAGTTCAGGCCATGCACTAGAGCCAGGTGTGGGCCACACCAACAGGGATCACAGATTGCCTGTGTGCAACCTCTAGGAGGGCAGGGTGCAAGTACTCTGTGGCATATTTTAATATTTGAATATACATCATTTTGACCAAACATCACTGATGTGATAGACTGACAAGATACAAGGCAGCCTTCATAGATCATCTGCTCTGTCTGCCTTCCTTCTTCTCATCATCACCTAAGAGGCCAAGGCCAAGAGGCATGCCCTGTTGGTACTGAGTTCTTCCTGGTGAGTAGCAGGTGCTGAATGTTTGTGGATGAACTAGTTGCATCCCTTTCTCTCACACACTGTCTTCAATCATTCAGTGTCTAATAATATCAACAATTAAAATTTTTAAAGTGCTTATTATGCATCTGGGTCATAAAGACCAATGAAATGATTCCTGTTCTCATATATTTTACCATCTAGCAGAAAAAGAAAGCACATAAGTGAAGGAGACAGTACAACTTACCAGTATAAAAAATGACACTGAGCACCCAAAGAAATGATGACCAATTCTTCTCAAAGCAGAGATAAAAGTTTCCTAAGAGGTTTGTTTTAACCAGTTTTGATAAGATGAAGTTTTATAATTTTAGAAAGTCTTTATAATTAAAAAATTCCTTTCTACCCATTCTACATTCTCTGACTTTCCCTTCAGGAAATTCTTTTTATGTTACCCCAAATTCTTTACGATGCATTTTCAACTTGAAGTTCCTTAGATTCTCCAGGGAAGATAGAAAGCGACTGATTGGTATCCCTTATTTAGCAAGCTAAATTTTTGTCAGGCTGAATTACTGGATCAAAACCAAGAAGATTAAATATAACAGGAATAAACATAAAATCCTATATTTAAATTTAAAATGTTATCATACAGATAAAGGACAGAGAAGCACTGATTTACATGGTGGGGGAAAAGCCTGAGGAGTTAGGCTGCCTACAATTTTAAATATAAGTGCAGTGCATGATGGGGTTGCTAGACTCTGATTTTTTTTAGATCGTATAAATCTTTGCCTTTAATGGGGCTGCTAAAAACTTGATTCAATCTTTATACTTTGATCAGTGTTACTGAGTCAGAACATATGCAAAAAATAATTGATTTGGTTCTATGTCACACTACAATTATGTGAAAGACAAATCTCTGAGGATATTTAAATACAGATGTCTGCACTAGAACTGGTCTCTGTTCTTGTTCTTGTTCTTGATCTTGAAGATCATCAGTTTCACCCATCTACTGAGTACATTTCCCATCTCCTCATCAATGTATAGGAAGTAACAACTCCTGGCCATTCTTCTCTGGGACAAGCTCCTTTCCTTCCATGGCACACTTCTATGATTAGTACCACCAGGCTAGCATCCACCAGACAGAAAACACTTGTTCCTTTAACCTATCCCTTTTACCTCTGATTTTCTAACCTTTCCTAGCACCAGAGAATGAGTTTCCACGCTTTGTTGTCTTTCCTGATAGCTGTCTTCATCCTGTACTTTTGTCTCTGTTACTAAGTTGGCAGCTTAGGTAAAAGACTTTTGTCACACCACCTAGTCATGCAAAATCAATAACTCAAATTGATGACATGATACATATTATTTCATAATAAAGTCAGCATTGCACAGTGCAGTTCATCTTGCATGCAGTCTTTTCTTAGGGTAAAAGGAAAAAAAGCTTAACCTGAATTAATATTGAGAACTGGATTTTTCATCACCGTTTAAGTAAATGTATGGGCTGTTAGCTGAACACTCAGAATAATTGATTGCATAACAGGCATGTCATTGGGCCTTGAATCTGAGAATATAGCAGGGTAATGTAGTATGAAGTCTTATCTAAACAGTTGAAATCTGCTATGAATTTTATGCCCTGAAAAATGACAGCACTTTGTCTATTTTTATAAGGAGGAGAAGAGCTGTTTCATTTCCTCAAGAGAGGATGCAGAAAGTGACATGGAAGATAGTTGCCCAGCTTATGCCACAAAGTAAAAGTTGAAAAGCCTTGATTGACAGGATTTTCATTCCTTGTCACTATTAAGCTCCAGTCTCTGCTCTAGAGTTCTGAGCTGGCCGAAAAACAGAATTCTAGTCTTTTATCTTTTTCTCTGCTGAAGCAGCTAGATTTTGGTAAGTGAAGCTTATTCATTTGAATTAGTTCTCTCACCATGTCGTCATTAAAAATAGATGGAGCCTGTGAAACATGACATCAGTACACTTCCTTAGTGTCCTAGACATTATAGAGGCATAGCTGTATTTTAAAAAGGAGAGTTTTGCTCTCAGAAAACTTTATTACAATGAGGAGATTTTTGCTGCATCCATCAAAAATATAGCTAGTCTAGAAACTTTTGACCTTGTAAATTTTCAGCATGAAGTAATCCACGTGATTGACCTTCACAACTAAATTTTCTTCTTCACATATAGTAGGCCGCCTGGGTTTTTTTTTTTTTTCCTCTCAGAAACTATCAGATTTTATGATTTTGTTATTGCTGTTCTTTTTTCTTTATTTTGCTCTTTAATTGATCTTTAGTGCCCAAGATCTTCATTTCTTCTGTAATTTTCATAGTTTGGATGTTGAACCTAATTAATAGTTAGATTTGCGTGATGCATATCTTACTTTAGATCATTTCTTTAAAAAAGAAGAAATGACCTGAAATATCTTACTTCATTTGGCCAAGATCAAGTCTGAGATCTTACTAGACTATTATAATTTAATCTTGAGTTTACACACCAGGAAAACTTCCTTAATTACATTAAAATTTATAACAGCTATACTGATTTAAGCAGCTGCTCCAAAGTTTTCCCTTCTCTATTTCCCAAACCAAATCACTGGGCTTCTATTTTCTCTTTTTCTTTAATGGTTTTCTTTAAAACTATGTACTTATAGACCAACTTATAATCAGAAAATAGAAATTTCTAGTTTGTTGCTTGGTTATGGAATCTTTCATGGAGTCATGTACATTTCCTGAGAGGACTTAGAATTTCTCCAGAAAAATAACTTAGAAACATTTTTAAAAGATCAACTATAATGAGTACCAGAATGAGTCCAGTCAAGGACCATGTCTCTACTCAGGTACACTGTGCCAGGCTCTCAGTGAACTACCAGATTAAACAAAATGTCCACTGATTTATGCCTTCACTCTGCCCTGAGAAAAGCACAAGCCATTAATGGACCTGAAATACTACCATAGTTCATAACAAGTTTGTTAAGAAGCAATCCTTTTGACCTATAACCCCTATTCACAATCAGTTGCCATTAATTTGTAAATAAATTCTCAAAATTATAATTCAACTGTCATGTTCACATTCACTAATAAGCAAGTTCACCCTTTACCACTCCACATCACCACTTTAACTGTGCCCTTCAGGCATTTTCCAGATTAATGACATCTTTTTTTCCCTGCCCTTAATCTGTGTTAATGATTAGGCATCAGAAAGTCTAATACAATGTCTGAGTAGGTAACCTTTCTTTCCTTTTTAAAGTCAAAATTAGTTTGCTAGCATTTATTAATCCTGTATTCTGTATGAACACATAATTTAACCCTATTAGTATTTTTCCTTTCATCTTCCTTTTCTTGGTGGTGCTGGGGATTGAACCCAGGGCCTTGTGCCCACAAGGAAATGCTATTAGTTTTAACATTTATAAATTAGAAGTGAAGTACTTTGTAAATGAGTCATTTGATTTATCAGTGAAGGAATCAAACTGCATTTCTGAAGTTCAGTTTGGTAGTACAGTTGTACCACTTGAAAATTTGTTGACTTGTGTTAAGAAGCTAAAAGTGGCAGCACAAAACTTTTGCCCAAATGGTTGGGTTTTCAGAGTGTGTTGCTTTTACAAGATGTTTTGTAAAGGAGTACATTTTGCAAGATGTTTGTTTACAAGAAGCACTGTTTGTAACCATAGAAGAATATGGTTATTGTGATGAAGCAGTGCTATAACTGCATTGAAATGTAGGTTCAAGTCTAAAACCTGTGACTTTATTATTATGGTATCAGTTTACCCTCAGTTAAAAAGGTTCATTTAAACTCAAATCTCACAGCAAATCTTGCTGTGAGACCTCGCCTCATTGTTTTAAATTAACAGAGTGTCAGGTACATTGTCACACTGTTGATGTGTTCTAAGAAAGCATAATTTCAAGTGCTTTGGGGCCATTTCAAAATTGACCAAACTGACTACTGCATTATCAATAGCCAGGATTCCGAGAGCACACAGAACATTGCTGGAATACATGATTAAAATACAATCTTTTAGGAAAAGAAATGACATTATCTTAAGTCACTGAAAAAGTTGGTCTTTGAAATATTTTCTGACTTTAGTTACTAACATATTCAGCTAGATCTCTATTTTTTAAAACATTTATTCATGCTTTATTTTTATAAAGCAAAACACCATTGACCGCATTTAGAATTTGAAAACTATACCTTTCCAAGATTTTTCCTTACTTTGTCTTACAATAGAGCATTTTCTAACTTCTTTCTCTCCTACCAAATTCTGGAAGCCTTTAAGGATTATGTACCAGGGTAAATATACTCTTATTTATACAACAATGCCAAAATTTAATTCTTTTAATTTTATTGTTTCCTTAATTTTACCAGTAGTTCCATAATTTGGATTCCAAGTCATTAAGTGGTTTTTACTACAGATAACGCTTATTAAGAGACAGAACTTAAATATCGGTGTCTTTATACTAAGATTCAGTATTAGTTCATGCTTAGTTTTAATTAGGGAAAAAAAAACACATAAAGTGTGTTTTACCTAAATGTACTATAAAATTTAGATTTTAAAAAATTTGATACCTAATGTTTCTTCCATGTTTCTATTTTCACTGGGACATATAAAGTTTCATAGAATATATTAATGTTAAGATAACCTGCTAAGACTGCCTTCCTTTTCATTCGTTAAATCAAGTAATTTTCCATCTCTGACTCTTAGTGTGAAAAGCATTTGCAGTTCCTGGGATATTTCAGCTGTTGACACTTTAGAAACCTCCAGCTCTGTGTAGGTGTTTCAAAGTAAATTTGAAACATGGAGGTGGAAGAAAAGCCATATGTCCCTAAAAGTTTTATTTAATTTTTTAAGTGAAAGGAGAGCTAGAAGTACAAAAGTCTTGGGAGTCAGTAAGCAGCTCCTCCAGTTCAGAGGGCTGCTAATAGGAGAACTAAACAGAGCTACTATTAAAAAAAATCTTAACAAATAACAGACCATTGTTTTTTTACTTGAAAAATATGATCCTTTAAAAAATAGCTCTATCCGTATGCTGTTTCTTTTTGATAAATCAAAGTGTATTATCAAAGATAAGTCTATTACCTGACACATTGTTAATTTTAACTAATACATTAGTAGATTCTTTTTCAATGAGAGTGCTGGCATGGGTTGCAACCACTCTGCTTACGAAGGGTGTAGCACAGGTTTCTGAGGAAGCTCCAGTCCTGAGGAATTAGGTATAACCTTTGTACTCTAGATTACTTTCAAATGATAATATATAAGGGATAAGTGGATAGAGAAATGAATGTTTCTGAGAGTATTGGTACATATATACAAATACTATCTATGCTTCTAAGTGTTGCCCAAGTGATCAAACATTTGCAAGAAGATTTGGAAAACAGAAAAAAAAAAATAATAACCTTCATGTTTCTATGTGGGTCTATGGAAGAGGAAGAATTAGGAAGAAATCTAAGAAAAAACACCTTTTTCCAAGGAAAATAACTTTTTGTGATCTTTCAAAAGAGCTCATATTTTCATCAAAAGAGTCAAATAAAAGTAAAATGAACAAGCAAGTCATAAAACATGAGACCGTATCAATGAAAACTCATAATTCACTTGATAATATTTTTCTTTACACAGTCCTACCACTGTATTAACATCATGATCAAAATGTACTTTTGAGCATGTCCCATGAGCCAAGCACTGGAGATATGAGAAGTTACAGGATGTCTACTCTGCCCTCTCCTGATTCCAGCCTTTTTTGATTTTTATTGACATATAGAAAAAATGTGCACATTTATTTATAAATGTTTTCAATAATGTTATCAAGAAAGAACTATTTCTGGGCATGGAAACTGTCCATGTTAGCACAGCTGTCAGTACTGAACCAGGTTAGGAAGTGAAATCACAGTAAAAACTGTGTCTCTGAAGTTTATGATCCAGTAGTATTTTTTCTTTTTAGTAAAATAATTACACTTAGTTTTCTGCTGATGAATTTTTTCTAATTAATTTTCTATTTGTTCTTTAATCCCTTTTTAGTCAAGCCACATGATCACAACATTAATTTGCACTCATTCCTCCAACATGTCCTTTATCTCCTTTCAAGCACAGAATACTGCAATATTTAAAGTACTAAAATGCTTCAAAATTTTTAAAATACTAGAATGCTGTAATGTATTTTTACCTCTATTTTGGCTTTTGTGTATCATGTATATATATTTTTCAATCACTAGCCTTTCCTGTCTTTGGTAAAAGCCTAAATCTGTTGATGGCATTTTGTGTTTTGGAGAGAGACATAGGGAAAACGGATTTGCCAGGACTCTCCTTCCTTCCAAAAAAGAGCTCTGACACTGGGCCCTCTGGGACCCCAGGTCTTATGTGTAGTTCAGTGTAGAATGTAGAGAGAAGGCAAGCCATGAAAGGAAATTTTAGCGATGCTTGACTTAGACATCCAAGTCTTCATTGTAAGATTCAAATACATAATCACAGCACACAAACCACACAGCACAGAACACAGGAGTGGGGCTCGCACAGTGTGCACAGATGACAGGTAACTGCTTGGCCATTTGCAGAGCTCCCTGGGCTTTGGTGCTACCTAAGGCCCCAGAGACCCCAGAAAAGCCTCAGCTGGTATTGAAACTCTTGCTGATAATACTGTGCTATCGTCACGGCTTAGATTTCCCTGCCAGTCCAGCATAGCAGCTTAAAAAGTTGGAACTTTGTTGAGTCTAAGAAAACAAAAACTGTGCTGTTCCTTGGCTCCTTGCATCCTGAATGCGCCCTGTGATGAATTTGTGCCCATTGTGTTTATATTCTTGTAAAGCTGGTGTAATGAAAGGGCTGCTGGCCAAGGGCTCAGGAGACTCTGCTTCTGTGCCAGAGCTTGCAAGTTTGTCTTCATATAATGCAGGCCATAAATGCCTCTGTAATTTTATTTGGATTGAAATGATGTTAACTGAGTTTGCTTTATCCACACTGGAAAATTTAAAGGGTAAGGCCAAATGTGATTCAAAACTGAAGACCTGGATAGAGCAGAAGTGGTGCCCACTGGCTGTCTGAAGAGGCAGCAACAGAAGTTCAAGCTTTTAAACTTTAATTTGGCTCCTAAATTTTACTGAGTCCATACAGCTCTGAAATCACCACAGGGTTGTGACACAGTAGTGGAGTACTTACCTGTCTCACACATGTGGGGCTCTGCGTTCCACCCGCAGCACTGCCCCCAAAGAGAAAAGCACACGCATAGCTTTAGAAGAGTGTTCCTTGCCAAGGCTGCCCCCTCCCTCCTCCTCCTTCTTTTCCTTCTTCTTTTCTTCATTCTCTCTGTCTCTGTCTCTCCCTGTCCCAGACCCTCCCCTACCCCCTTCTATTCTCTCACCTTTTGAAATATTGAGAAGGCTTTCTCCAAATTTGAGAAAGTGCGCTGTGAAGTCAGCATAGACGATATTGTGGACTTGTGTCCTTCCCCAGCCCCTCCTCAACCACCCGCAGCTGTGATACTCACACAGAGGTCACCAGTGTGAACAACCTGGCTCCCTACCCATCCGCCTGTGGATTGACACAGGCTCACTCTCTCTTATTTGGTGCGTTCATAGCTCCCACCTCCTGCTGCGCTACCTCCGTGGGAGTCGGTTTCTCTGTAGTGTTAGAACCTTCTGCCTGTATTGTGTCCACTCCCATGGACATGACTCCGTCTCTTGTCTCCCTCTCACAGATGAACTCATGCCAAGAACAGAGGCCCTTCACCCTATCTGTTTTTCCTTCTCTGGTATTTTCAGCTTTACCCACCGCCGTAGACACTTTCCATTTATGACTGAACAGAACTGCTGATCCTAGGATCAACACTAATCTTCCAATTTCCAGAACCAAGGGACACTTCTCCATTCTCCTCTTGTTTAATTTTCTTCCACAGTAACTCTGTGAACCATACTCTCCTCTGTAGTGTCTACTGCTTCCCATGCGTAGGCTCCTGGTGGCTTTTCTTCTCTTCTTGGATCCCTAAGCATTCAGGTTCCACAGAGTTGCCATTTAACCCTCTGCTCTTCTTTCCTGATACTATAGCTAAGCAATTTCCATTTTCTCTTGGCTATAACTTTTATCCTTTTGCCAACTATGTCCAAAGTCTATCTCCTAGGGCTGAGAATATAGCTCAGCAGCACAGCACCTACCGGGCAAGTACAAGGTCCTGAGTTCAATTCCTAGTACCAGAAAAAAAAAAGTGGATGAGAGTCTATCTCCTACCCCTTCCATTCATGGAAGGAGTGCAGACTCAAACTCAGTAACTTATAGGACATACTCACTTGGCCGTGTCACTGGCTCAGACATAACATGCATAAATAAGAACTGATTTCTCAGCTGGGCATGCCGGCACAAGCCTGTGATCCCAGCACATGGGAGGCTGAGGCAAGAGGATCACTGTGAGTTTGAGACCAGCCTGGGCTACCTAGTGAGTTCAAGGCCAGCCTGAAACTATAAGGTGAGACCCTGTCTCAAAGATAAATAAATAAATAACTTATTTCTGCTAAACCCATAATTTAACGTATATTTCATTTTCGAATAAAAAGCAATGTCACCCATCACCAACACTAGGAATCGCAAAATCATCCACGTGCGCTCCTCTTTTTCCTCCACATCCAGTGCATAAGTGGATCATATTTACCTTGACTTCAAATAATCTCTAGTGTCTGCCCCTTCCTCTCAAACCTCACATTCAAACCTTTAGGCCACATCACCTCTGGTGCCTGGCGGCCCAAACGCCCCGCGCCTTCTTGTCCTCTTCATCCTGCCGGGTGCTCTGCAAGGCTACCACTCCTGCAGGCCCCTCTAGCTGTATGAGAGCAGCGGGAGTCCCGGAGACAGGAAGCAGAGCTCGGATCCCCATAGCTCGGGCGGTATCTGCCTTCTCTCAAGGATGAAGCTCTTCTGGGGGGCCCCTTCATCCATACTTTGCCAAAAGTGTTGATCATTCCTTGGCCCTCTCTCCTGCCGTCTTCTCATTGCTGCTAGTCTCTAGGTACTCTGCCTTCACCTACGGTCCTCGGAACTCCGTGAACTCCTCTGCATGTGGTCCCTGCTTCGGCAAGTCTCAGTTAAGCCCTTGAGTGTGCAGAATATTTCCTGCTGAGCCAAGGAGCCGTGCACCGGTCTCTGGGTGGGTCTGTCTTCAGCACTACACTTCTGCCAACCCTCCCGCCTGCTGTCTTACACGTAATTCTCAGGTCTCCTCTAACTGAAACTCTGAGGCAACTTCCTTCTCTCCAAGAAGAGTTCATGGCATTCAGTTTTCCTTCCCCATCTGCCGCTGCTCTAGGGTCCTCTCTCACTACTTACCCCTTCCCGGTGTGGAGCTGGGAGTACTGAGCGACCATAAGCCCCAACCACTAAGCTCTTGCCTGTGCTCTCGTGCCGGGGATACCCCGGCTCTGCACACTGGGTCTGCACACCTCACAGTGAAGACCAAACTGTGTGAATCTACAGGGTTTTTTTCAGACAGTGTCATTCTGGATCATATCTTGGAAAATGCACAGAAACAAGAGAGATGACTTTTTCTACCCCAGTGGATGCATTTTCTCCCCAGAAAATATTTAATTAGAAACAAGGAATGTTTCATTTTTCAGGAGAAGGGTAGTGTTGAATTCCTAATTCTCATTTCACAAAATATCTTCTCACACACGCAACATCCTTTGACTATATCAAAGAAATATCGCGCTCTCCCTTCTCTCTCCTCTCTCCATCTCTCTCCCTTTCCCTCGCTTTCTTTTCCTTCCCATTTGTTTTTCTTCCTTCCTTCTGCCCTTCCTCCCCTTTTAAGTAGCTTTCACTCCTTCTTCTCCATTCTCTTTCATTCATCCAGTCTCTGAGCATAATTTAAATTATAATGCATTTTCTCACATGAAGTGCATGTGAGATTTTTTTAACCCTTCTGATTTAAAATGATACAGGATTTGGGATTTGAGAGTTATTTTAAAGCCCAATTCCAGGAAGCAGAAACCATTTTCTCATTGCAGAATAGGACGGAGAGGATGATGTCATTCCTTAAGGGGATCTTCACATTTGAGGAAAGTTACTAATTATCCTAAGGGAGCGACTCCGGTGCTGGCATTTTCCTTTCAGCGGATTCGTCTCATCCTGCACTCTTCAATCTGCATCTTCTTTGGCTAATTTGCTGAGGTCTGCGCTGTCTGGTGATGGATGGGAGGTTTTAGAGAGGTCTGGAATATGAATCATGGGGATGTGAAGAACAGCAATGCGGGGTGGTTTCCTGATGCATAAAAGAAGCAGATAAGTTTTTTGACCGGGCTGATCCCCTCTGATGGAAGTGGTTTTTTAAAACTCTATTTTCTCAAAGAAAACGTCAATATGCAAAAAAATCTGGTGGAGCTTATTGAGTAATAAAGTGGAGAAAAAGTAGGGATGAGATCAGAACCAGATAAAGGCAATGCAATCCAGAGAAAAGCCGGTGCCTGTCGCAGTGCTGTAGTCCTAAGGCCGCTTAGAAAAATTAATAAATAAATAGAAAGAGACACGTGCATGCCAGCTGCGTGACAGCACACAATTGCTAAAACTCTTATTATTTTTAAATAGAAAGAGATTCCCACTACCTGTACTTACTGTGATGATTCCCTAACATAGATAAGTCTAGTATAAGGCAAAACATGTCTGCTTGGCGTGTGGTCCAAAGACAGTTCCACGTCTCCTGCTAGGTTGTGTAGACCTTTGGGGACTCTTCAGTATTTTATGTTTCTTTACTTTTATGGAAATTCAGTCACTGTCCCTTAATCTTCCTTGTGCAACAGCTATCTTTCATTGTCCTCCTCGTCTTTAATTCAAAGGCTACTCACGGCCTCCTCCTTGTCTCACAGGGGTTGTACTTTCTGCATCAGCATGATGTCAGTAAATTGTTCCTTTTTCAAAACACAATATTTTTTGGTAAGAAGAGCCACTCCTCACTTACAGATTATCCTTTCACAATAAAATGCATTCTAGTAGCAAACGTGGAGAATCTTGGGTATTGTTAGAAATCAGGTGTCCTTTTAAGATGGTGAATTTTGGTATGAAAAGGAAGTATGTAACTGGGAGTGTGAAATGTTGACTAACATGGAAATTTAATTAGTAATACACTTAGGTGGGAAAAATGTGCTACCTATCTGGGAAAGTCCATCCTGAACTCAGGAAAAGAAATATAATTAAAGATTCAATCAAAAGTTGCATTTTAAACTATAGGCAAATAGTAGGATCTTAATAGATATTTGTTGAATTAAACTGAGAATTGAGAAGCTCTTTATGAAGTCTGTTCAAAGTAATGCCCACATGGACTAAAAGCACTCTATTAAACATCCATAGAAAAATTCAGTTTTAAGAGTCATTTGTAGTAAGTACGAGGAACTTAGATCTGGCATTAAACAATGAGAAGGGTTATCATGTAAGTTTTGATTTTTTTCTTTTCTGAAATTTCTACATGTGTGTGTGACTTATTTTAAATTATTTTATTGTGGTTAAAAATATGTAATATAAAATTTACTCTCTGACCTCTTTCTCAGTAGTTAACCACATTCATACAATTGTGCTATTAGTCTTAGAAGTTCTTCAATTCGCAAAACTAATACTCAGCCTCACTCATTAAGCTCTATTCTTCTTCCACCAGCCTCGGGTAAGCAGCATTCTATTTCCGTCTCTAAGAGTTTGGTTCATAGAAGCACACGATACTTATCCTTTTATGACGGACTCAGTCTTTCTTAGTATCATGTCCTCAGGCTTCTTTCATGCTGTGGTATGTGTCAGTCCCTTATCGCAATGAGGTAACAACTTTTGAAAGTGCCATGCTTAATTTTCAGCTCAAGAGTTTGTAAGAGATCCCAACAACTAAAGACAACACAGACAACTGAGCTTTTTGGACTAGAGAAAGCAAAAATCAATGACATAGCAATTATTTCAGGATTTTTTATTTTAGCAGTGCTATCACTAATAGCATTAGTGACAGGCAAGCCTTCTGTTTCCATGGCAACATAGGCATATGGCAGCGATTGGCTAGTCATCCCTGTGTTCTCACCTGCAGATGCTATGTGGTCTGTCTTAGCCTTTGGAAGGAAGTTTGCTCTAGAAGTAAGCAAGCATCAAGGTTAGCAAGCTTTATAAACAATTTGCTTCTGTGGCTTTTGGTCGTTGTTTGTTGCTTGTTTGTTTTCAGATCCAGATGTGGGAACTGATGCTCTGCTTTACCAGAGTGGATGTACTGAACACCCTGTGAACATAAGCCTTGAGTGACTGATGCATGAAGGGCTCAAGGGCACTTCAAATGTTTTGGTAAACTGAGTCATTAGTCATAATTAAAAATCCTTTTTCTCTGTCATTTTTGAGATTTAGATGATGCATTAGACATACTTATGCTTGTGTTTTTGTGTTAAGTGCAAAGGAGTAATTATTTCAATCTGTAAGAAGTAGTATTCATTAAATTGGAAATTTAAGGACACTGTAAATGCATTAGAAAAATCTTACCTCATCTGGGAAAATGGAGGCTGAATTCTGATTTTTTTTAACGGACAAAAGCAATCTTACAGAGAGAACAACTTTAAAGCCAACTTTAGAGCAGCGCCATGGTCTTTACTCACTCCACTCATCTAATCTCTTCTACTGCACTCTCATATCTTCCGGGTGAGGTTCATTCTGAAACCCATTTTCACCTTCCTTAGCTGAGGACTGAACTCACTAAGAAATGAAAGGATTCTCTGTGCTCTCTGATGATGTACTTCTTTAAAATTTATGTTCAGAGCCATGTGAATCTGCCTACCGGCTCGGCTCTGTCAGGTGGCCGCTGCTTTCCAGCAGAGTGACAGACCCTGGATCTTTGGAATCTGGCGTCATTTTCTGTGGCTTACAGCTAACCCAAGAGGAACAGGCCTTAGCGTCGATGCCATCTGATCCATTCCCTCCTGAGAACTGGTATATACTCTCACTGTTCCTTAATCCAGAGGCTACAGATAGCTCCTTCCTGAAGCATGGTAAAATTGGGAAAAGACAATGCCAAGTGATTTTTTAAAATTTCTTTACTTTCTAAAATGTGTTACACCATTTCTTGCCTAATTTTAGAGTATGTTGCTTCCATCTATATTCACCAGTCATTATTCATGGTCCATTTCATTGTTTTTCTCTTTATTTTCAATTAACATGCCCTATTTCATTATAATTTTGATAGAAAAATTTGATATGGTTTTCTAATAAAACTGGGATAATTTATATTACTTCATGTAGCAATTTAGGGGTAAGCTACATTGGGTGTTTTGTTTTGTTTTGTTTTGTTTTGCCCAAAAGAGTTACTTGACCACCAAAAATTCAGTCAACTTACATTTAAAGTATCTCTATGTTTGAATGGTCTAGGTAATATGAAGGAATTACTGTCACATGCAAAGGTCTTTATGCATGAAGATATTTACATATCTTAAGTCTAGATAGGTGTGAAATCTAATCAAGCCATCAACCACTGGGAGCTTCAGAATTTTGAGTAAAGTTAAAAAATGGATTATAACTGTAACTGAATTTACAGTTATGTACTACATGCTTTTTCCCATTTTTGTGGTATAATGAAACTCATACAGTAGTTATGTGGGACGTAGAACTGCTCCTAGAATCATTGACCAAAGGTCCAGGAGAGAACTAGCCAAAGGGTCAAAGCAAGAAGAATCCCAGTGGGGCTGAAAAGGCAATTTTCTTCTCAAGAAATTAGGGTTCTCTCAACCCTAGGAAGATTTACAATGAAATATATAAACATTTAAAAGAATCAAGACCATAATATTAATATTTTTGTTTTAAGAAGGCTCTGCATGTATTTACTGATTTATAGATACAATTTTGAGAAAATCTGTCCTATTAGAGTTAGTTCAGTGATTCCAGTTTGAATGCAGTCATCATTTCATTCATTTAAGGTTAGAATTTTGAGCAAGCATTCATATTCCCTATTAGAATATTCAAGACAACTTAAGGACTATGGCATTTATAAGGTAAAATTAGATGTATGAGAACTACCTGAATGAATAGGACTATCTCTCCATTAAGGCATCTACAACCTTTCATAAGGATTATGCTTACCATGGACCATGCACATTATCCAAGATCAGGCTGGGATCACTTTCCAAGGTGTGCAGCTGGTACGCAGAGGATCTTCCAGGGCATTTCAGGATCTCATGGGCCCACACTATTATCATAATACTGCTAAGGCCATATTTGCAATATTCAGCCTCACTTTCCCAGCCAGTACATGGGGCTTCCCGATATCATAGACTCACAAGAGAAACGCAGCTGTCTCCTATTAATCATAACAGGGCTGACATATAGCAAAATGCAAATGATAACATTGTTTTCACTATGATTTTGTTGGATTTTGAAGACAGTGATTTTTACATGAAAAGATATTTATGCTTGTTTTGTTAGTTTTATCATGGTTTTTGAAAATCTTTTTGTTGTTGTTTGTTTGTTTTGTACAAGGAATTGAACACAGGGCCTTGCACTTGCCAGGCAGGCACTGTACCACTGAGCTACAACCCCAACCTATGGGTTTATTTTTAATTTAAATTAAGTAAATGTTTTTCTTACATTTCCAGTTTACTTTCCAATACACTAAGCAACAGAAAAATAGTGAAGGGAGGAGTCTGTAAAATTTTTAAGAGTGTGAAGGGACTCTGAGCCTAAAAAGCTGCAACAGTAATGAATTGAAAATTAATGTTAAAGTCCAAAGTGAACCTCTAAATTGTTTTTTCCATCCCAAAGTGATATAAGGTCCACAAAACCAAACTCAAGTCAAAGTGGATCACAGATCTAAATATTAAAACAGAAACTCTAAATCCATTGGAAGAGAAAGTAGATAAAATTCTTGAAGACATAGGAGTAGGCAGAGAGTTCATGAACAAAAATCAAACTGCAAGGGAAATACTTCAAAGAATCAATAACTGGGACCTCATCTTACTGAAAAGTTTTTGCACATCTATAAGAAATCACCAGCAAAGTGAAAAGAAAACTCACAAATTGGGAAAAACTCCTAGCTGGCTGTCCCTCAGACAAAGGTCTTCTATCTAGAACATACAAAGAATTAAAAACATGAACCCATCCAAATTCAAAGACCCAATCCAGAAATGGGCATCTGAGATGAATACACACTTCTCAGATAAAGAAATACAAATCACAAATAAATATATGAGAAAATGTCCTACATCTTTAGTCATTCGAGAAATGCAAATAAAAACAATACTGACATTTCATCTCACCCCAGGAAGATTGGCCAGCATCAAGAAATTGTCCAACAACAAATGCTGGCGAGGCTGTGGAGAAATAGGAACTCTGCTGCACTGCTGGTGGGAATGCAGACTGGTGAAACCACTGTGGAGATCTGTTTGGAGATTCCTTAACAAACTTGGCCTAGAGGTCCCATTTAACCCAGCTATTCCTCTTCTGGGTATTTTCTCAGAAGATCTGAAAGCATCATATCACCACAATATATGTGCACCCATGTTTATAGTAGCACAATTTGTAATAGCTTAATTGTGGAAGCAACCCAAATGTCCATCCACAGAGGACTGGATTAAAAAAATATGGCATTTTAATATAATGGAATAATACTCAGCTGTGAAGAGGGATGGATTTGGGGTCTTTGTAGGCAAATGGTCACCACTGGAGTCCATACTCATAAGTGAAATAAATCAGAGGTTCATATGCGGGCAGTGTATTGCATCACTGGTGTAGGAATCTGAAGATGGGCATGTGGATTGTGGGATGTAAAGGGAATCTGCTCAAAGGTAGGGAGCAGGTGGGATGAGGGAAGGAGGAAAGGGAAGGGACAGAAATGTATCTATGTGTGTATATGCAGGATGGCTAATCTGGTGCCACTGTTGACCTGTGTCGCTTTATGGTAAGGAACAGTTCATGATTGTTTGATCAAGATCGTACGTCTGTATGTGACTTCAAAAACATGCCCTTTGATGTTATCAATGTGTGGTGCAGCAACCATTGGTGATTCCCTGTCACTTTGTCTATAATTCAATTCTGATTGTACTGCTCTTGTGCTGCTTCGCATCTTTTTGTTAATGTTTTCCTTTTGTTGTTGTTGTTGTTGTCTTTCTTTGGTTTTTTAATATATTTTAAAAAATATTTTAAAATAAATAAATAAATAAATATTTAACGCCAAAAAGAAATGAAATACATGGGCAGCCCTGGAAACCGGAGCTGCCCACAGGAGGGCCCTTTTCCTCCTGAGACTGAGCACGGGCTTCTTACTGTCTCCCTCATGACCTTGCTCCCCTTTACTGCTGAGGTTTCATTCAGCTCAAAATGCACAAGTTTACAAGCTAACAACAAAAGGACTTGCATGGGGAAAAGACCAGCAAGACGAGTTCCTCTCTCATGAACAATCCAGCCAAGTACCACAAGCTCTCCCTGCGGCAAATCTAGGCACTCTGGAGTTCCACCTCACCTGGGGCAAGAGGGTAGCAGTAGTGCGTGCGCGAGGTTGTTGTGAGAAATGGGTTCACACATTTAAGGTGATCAGAGTAACGGCAACTGGAAAACATGTTAGGACCCTTTCTTAACATTGGAAAACGTGTTGTAAAATTCCCTCTAGCAAATTCATAGGCATCTTGTTGGAACAGCAGTTGTTTCTTAGCTTGGAGACTGCCTGAATCCTCTGCTTTTATGTCCCTAGAGCACAAAAACGTACATGCAAAACCAAAATTAATGATAAGGTCCATTTATTCAGTAATTTGGAATGTTGGCAAATAAAATCCTTCTCAGCCGTTTTTTTCTCCTAGGAAATTGGTATATCTTCTTACTTTTAAATTGTTTATCTTCCTGGAATGCCATTAGCATGGAAATCTAAAACTAAAAAAGCTCACTTTAAAACAATCCTTCCACTGTTGTTGTTTGTTTGTTTTGTGCAAGGAATCGAACACAGGGCCTTGCACTTGCCAAGCAGGCACTGTACCACTGAGCTACAACACGTGTATGTGTGTTACAAATTAATTATGGAGGGCCCAGGGATATAGCTCAGTGGCATAGCCCCTGCCTGGCAAGGACATGGTCCTGAGTTTAATTCCTGGTACTAAAGAAAAAGAAAAAGAAAAATAAGCAAATTAATTTTGGAATTTATTCCTTGACCTGAAAAGTACCCCATATGTAACATGCCTTAGTTTAATTTGAAGTGTTTTTACAATAAAAGTCGGTGGTAATAGTTTAAAACTACAGTAGTTCTCACCTGTAATTATTATTACTCTTTTATTGTTTTGTTCATGCTATTTGAGGAGGTACATGGCAGAATATAGCAGACCCTGTTTCAGCTCTTTCTTTTGGAAACAAGAATGAAATGCCATTTAAGGAGAACTGGGGAGACAGGATGATATTTAAGAAGTGTTTGCCTCATAGTGAACACTCATTTGTCCCTCACACAGTCCTGGGGAGAAAATATTACTCTTTTTCATTTTCACAGATGAACCCAGAAAAGTTAAGTATGGTTCCTTAAATTATGGAATTTCTCAGATCCTGGCTGGCATTCTGTGACTGATGGGACAGAATGTCCCTGTGGAGCCGAGAGCCTACATACCCCTGGAGCCAGCGTCTCTAGGCAGAGGGAAAAGGACAAGAAACCATGGTGTGATGGTGAAAGAGTTGCAGCAAGGGCTACAGGGAGGAGTTCCCCTCGCTTCTCTGTGATACAGCTACACTTCTTTATCTGAGGTTTGCTTTCTGTGATTTCAGTTGCCTATGAGCATCCACAGTCTGAAAATATTAAATGAAAACTTTCAAAATGAACAACTCCTAAGTGTGAAGTTGCATGTTGTTCTGAACAGCATGGTCCATCCCACTGTGGACGTGAATCGTTCCTTTGCCAGGGTGTATCTTTGCTGTATATGCTACTCACCTTTCATTACTCAGTAGCAAGCAACACAGCCATAGTGTCTCAGGTCCCTTAAATATAGTGATGCTATATCAAAATGCTCATCCCATCAGGTAGCATTGTGATTGTCCCACGTCATCCCAAGAAGGATGAGTACAGGAAAAAACATTTTGAGAAAGAGGAGAGAAAAGCCACTTTGGCATAGCATTTATTATAGGGCATTGTTATAAATGTTCCATTTTAGTCTTAGTTGTTAATCTCTTACAGTATATAAAGTATACATTAAATTTTATCATAGCTAGATACATGAAGGAAATATGTAGAGGGTTTAGTGCTCTGTAATTTCAGGTATCAACTGGGGTCCTGGACATTAGATGTTTTGTTTCTATTCACTTAATATTTTTTTTTATTTTAAAAAAAATAAAAGTACAAAAACATATTGACAAACAGACACCAATTAGCATAAAAAATAGTACAATCACAACTCATCTATAGACAAGGTGATATGGTCTCAACAGTGGTTATTGCTTTATCCATTGATATCTTCGAAGTGTAAATATATAAACCCATATACAGACATGCAAATTTAGTCAGACAATTAATCCTCTCAACAACAGAAAAAACACAAAAACCAAAAATCCAAAGACAAAAAACAAAACAGGCAAACATCAACAACAGCAACAACA